>CM029548.1:39286561-39547501 GCA_017141385.1 Sogatella furcifera
TTTTATAGAATTATTTTACTTTCATTCAGTCAAAACTGCCCAACATAGAAAATGATGTCAGTATTTCATATAATTAATGACTGCCAAACTAGTAATGATTGTACAGTATTACAATGAGTATTCAATAATAAAACTAAGCTATATCTTGAGTTCATACCTCGTGCCACTATCATGAACATACATTTTTATCAAAGACTGGTTTTTCCCTGTGAGAGAAAATTATTTTTAGAAGAAGTAGCCTACTCTGGAAGTACAATATTTTTACACGTTTCTCAGCATTATTATTATTTGAAATTTCTTTATTTCTTCCAAATCTCCTCTCTATCCCCTTCTTTGAATCCGTGCCTGAATGGAATTATTTTATAATCCCTTGAACATCTTTTCATCAAGTAGGCCTAGACAAGTAAATCACAGTCATCAGATGATTTACCAATACGTTGAAGTCTGTGCTCAGTCGGCGAGCTTGAGACTTGCGAAGGCAAATCGTTATCTGAAGAAGAAAAGCTCTGTCAAGAGCAACAATCTGATCTTAATGATCACTTGAGAGAAGGCTGAGTTGCTACTGCACTTGTCGGCGTTGTTAGGGAGGAAGGAGCATCGGCGTAAATAGGGAGAACAGAGCACTGGATGTGAGCAGGTGAATGCTGCAAAGTCTCCTTGTAACCAACTTTGTCTTGGTCTCTTCAGACAATCATAGTTGGCGATTGTCTTCTATCAAACTAGTGTAGCCTTTTGCTCTTGGAAAACTAGAAATCTGTTCTCTTCTGTCGGTATTGAAGGGATCATGGGATCTATCTACATCTCATCAACGACCCCTCCAATCATAAAAAATCTTATTATTCTGAATCTGGGAATTTTTGATGGGATAGGAGAGAATTTTCAAATGTAATAGTCTCTAATCTCAGAAAATTATTGGGATCTCATTATTGAAGAACAACTAGATTGTTTTGTTTCTTCATTGATTCGCAATTTTACTACTCAACTAATCTGGCGGAGCAGACTCCTACAAGGTTGTGAATGTTATAAGTTGGAAAAGCACGATGGAAGTCACAATATTCAAAACATTTCAAGATAGCCTCAGTTCAGTAGGGATAACAGAGGATGCATTTAGAGAGGAGAATAGATAGAAACATTGGAAGACGAAAGATGATTCCTTTCATAATATCATATCATGATATAATATCATTATATCATATCATGATATAAGGCATTCTACTTTATGATATTGTGTCACTACTTCGTGGGTACTTGGAACATGCTAAAACAATGCGAAATCTAACAGAAAATTTAACAATTTTCTGACAAATCTATCATTTGTATTACCATATTCAGTGAATTATGTTCATGAGTAAGATCGATAAGATCAACTGACACTTTAGTAGAATTACCGACGGATTGGTAAATATGATTTGAACTGAGAAAATATAGTGCAAAAATTCCAAAATGATTTTAATCAAATTTTATTTCTCAGGGATTTTAGGCTTCATGTGATTGAATTTTAATAATTATGTTCCGTTTTATTCGTTGCAGAAGCTCTTATGCCGCGCTTTGCAGAGCCTATTCAGAATGTGACTGTGACAATAGGACGAGACGCCTTGCTCGCCTGTGTTGTCGATAATCTCAGAAATTACAAGGTCGGTGGGAAATTGATGAATGAACTATTATTAATATTTTTACAGTACCAAAAATTTTGATTTTTCCATTTGAATTAGTTGGTGAAAAGGCTTCAGTACGCTTACTTCTTTTATCTGATCAATACAAACAGTAAGCCGCCGAGAGCTCACGGGATCATGATTTCTTATATATCATTCTCATGTCAAAATTCTGGATTTCCAGAATTCCAGAGAAATGCTGTGTTCTTCCAGACTTGTCTCTACAGTATTACATGATCAGTCAAGCTTTAATTTAAAAAAGGGGTTTTCTTCGATTTCTTCCTTAATTTACTTACTGGTCAAGAGCTTTAAATTAGAAGAATTGTAGATTTGTAGACAATTTAGTATGTTAGATGATGAAGACTTTCATTCAGAGCTGAGCTACCTTCTCTACGATTATCTGTACAACATCCCTAAAGTAAAAAAAAACGTTCATTTCAGTGAGTTCTTTCAAAAGCTTCTTTAACTATTTACATTAATCTATAAAGTATTTGCTTGCTTCAGTGATTACTGATGGTCTTATTATTAATTACTATGAAATCCTCTCATGCTACTTGAAGTAATTAACATATTCCTTATTTTTTCTTATCTACTTTCGTTTCTTCTTATTTAACTTCCAATTTGAACTACTTTCATCATTTATCTTTTTTCATCCTTAGTTGATTATTCAACTTCATTATAATATTAAATATTCTACTTTGCTACTTTATTATATACTAATAACTCTATTAGCGACACCTTTATGTACCTACTGATTCAACCATTTCTATTAATAATCTAATCTTTAATATTAATTTTATTTTGATTGTAAAATATTTTTTGTGTTATGAGGGCTATAATGGGAGTTTCCTGGTGCCCTCACATACTGTAATATCACAATAAATAAATAAATGAATGAATTTCCTTCAATATGAAATTCTCAACCACAAATAGTGGGCTATAGTCGTCCACAGATCATTGGAATAACCAAGGTCGACCAATTCTTCCGACATCACTCCCTGTTTCTCCCTCCGGGCTCCGGTAATGCCGCTTCGTACTTAGGGGTAGCTAGTAAGAGAGTGTGTGTTCGAGAGAGGAGTAATTTTTTGTTTGGGTGAGGGTGGACAACCGTGGCAACAGGGCTTAGCAATCCCGTGACCTTGGTTATTCCAATGATCTGTGGACGACTATAGTAATAATTTTTTTTATTTTTCTAAATATTATTCAACACATAATAAACATTAAGTAATCTAATCGAATCATCAACATTCCACGTTCACTGGTCTCTCTCATGAAAAAACAATCATCTTTGTCTAGGTAATATAAACTATTGTAGGCTATTCGTCATTCATTTCCAAATCTCCACTCATACATTGGCACTATGCATTTATGAGAGGCAGGCGGTCCGTGTATTTTGGCAGGTGGCGTGGGTGCGTGTCGACACGCAGACCATTCTCTCGATCCACCACAACGTCATCACGCAGAATCCGAGGATCTCGTTGTCCTACAACGACCACCGCTCCTGGTATCTGCACATCAAGAACGTGCAGGAGGCCGACCGCGGCTGGTACATGTGCCAGGTCAACACCGATCCTATGCGCAGTCGCAAAGGATACCTGCAGGTTGTTGGTGAGTTTTCACTTAAAATCTATTATTTCCATTCTCATATGACGTGTATTATTTAGGAAAAATATTCATCAATATTCGTACAAAATAATACATTGTTAATTATATCACTAATGGAACAGTTATCATGCACACGCCCAAATCTTTCCCTCTAACAATGTAGGAGTACTTAATTCTCTTGAAATGGGGGAAAAAATATAAATTGATGATTGAAGAATTCATTAGACTATTAAACGAGCGATTTGGAGAGTTGAGGAAGGGATATCCCAGTCGATCATGTTCGGAAAGTTCAATTTAATTCTAATCGATTTCTTTTCAATTCTAAATACAGTTATAATATTGAATTTGTAAGTTTGGTAGAGTGTTTCAGCAAGCTCTTTCTTTGACATGCTGTTGAAGTCGGAATAAATAAATTAATAGGATAATGGACACGAATCATTCTGCCCTTACTTTTGAATTTTATAAATTTTATCAGTGACACTCAAAAGAAGATTTGACGTGAATTCTCATGGAATAATTTTTAAGGCTCAATTTTATCAAATAATATAGATCAATCATTTTTATCAACCAGCGATTATAATATTATCACCCTTATCGCTCTCGTAATAATATTATCACCCTTATCAAAAAAGTAATAATATCCTTGATACCCCTTATCGTAGAAATGGATACAGTGCATTTCAAATGACTCTCTCCAACTTCAGGAGTCACTTCACTGTTTGCATAATAGAGAAGCTTCAACTTTTTCACAACTCGAATTATCTGAAGCTCTGTACGTTGAGCTGGCCTATAATTTTTTCCATTAGTGACGTGAGCTCCCATTATTACCCAAGTCCTCCTCATGAAATTCTAAGTGGCCAGGACTGAGACTAATGGGTTCAGATTCATAATAAATTTTAGTTTTTTCGGTGAAACTTATTCATCAGATCAAGATGAACAATTATAGTGGATGATTTTCTATTCTAGTTCCCAATTAATATTAAGGTTGACGGATCTAACTGTCCAGACTGAGATGAACTGGGCTTTGGAACAATATGCGAATTACGATTTCCAACCACTTGTCATTTCCTCATTCGAAAATTATCACCTTTGAGGAGGATAACAGTTTGATGTGGAGGAATGAAAGTTTTTGAGTGAGGGGGAGAGGGACGTTGATGCGAATCAGCAGAAGGAAGCTCCCAAAAAGACAGAAGAGGGGATATTTTGCGAGTCGAAAGCCTCTCCAGGAATGAATTTACGGTGTCGACTGTTTGAAATCGTGGCCTCCATTCGGCGCGTTATGGAGCGCGACAGCCACGTTCGAATATCCATGCCAGAGCTTTTTTAATTCGGCCGCTCGTTTTTCACCCGGAAAATACTGGTCCACCCCCCTTTCCACTCTCCCACACAACCATCATCCACACATCGGTCATATTTTAAAGTGAGAATTGCACTTCACCGGCCGCTATTTGAAGGGTGGAATCTGTAACTTTGTGGCTTGGCGTAGCATGTCGCCGCTAAATAAATCTCACTCCAACGCCGGCCTAATTTCGAATTTCGTCTGTAATCAACGGCTCTCTCCCTTCAGTGCACTGTTTTCAATGATGTGAACACGAATATGCACTCTTTTTTCCTGAAAACTCATTTCACATGTTCTAATGAACTTGAATTTGGTGAAGATTATTCAGACGAAGCTAATATTTCTACAAAGTTTATGTACGTATCAGTCATTTCAAGAACCTTCAGCGTAATAACATCCCTATACCAAACAAATCCATAGATTTTTCTCTAGTGTTTTAAATATTATCTGGATGGATCTACTTAATTATTCATGCATTTATCGAGTTTTCCTTTGAATGATAGCGTTCCTATCATTGTAGACTGACTATTTACAATTTTAGCGTTCCCTGTGTATTCTCGTGTGTAGGTTGAAGAACAATATTTTCGGTTGAAGAAAGCAACAAAACCAAATATTTCATTTTCTGGGGTAACTAAGGATATTTATTCAAGCCACTTGATGCTTGTCTGGATGTCGCGACTGGGTCAGTTATGTCAGATTCAAAATGGTGGAGGCAACATTCCATAGAAATAATGATAAAACCGTAACCTTCAATTAATAACAACTTTTGGTAGGAGGGATTTGTTTGGAAATTCAATTCTCCACGCGTTTTGTGATCACATATTGCCGGTTAAAACATTTTCATCAACAAAAATAACTTTTTCTCAATTTCTACAACATCGCTTTCTCAGCTTGGGCGACATTCACGCGAGTCTCGTCCTCGATTTCGACCAGATTCGAGGGCTATTTCTCTCATAGGGTGGTGCTTTGGAAGAGAACAGCTATATTCCGATGAATGTCGAATAACGACAAAACTCAAGCTGTAACTGACCCATTATTCCGGATGAAACAACTATAAGCAAAAACGTTGTTTTTCACTGTTCCCATGGTACCATAACGTGAGCCATGGCTCTGTGTGCTCTTCACAAGAATCTATGACAACAACTAGAACTAAAAAACAAGAAATACAGTAGTAGAACCTTACGAGTCAAACGCCACCATCCTTAACACTCTTCGTAATGGAGAGGAAAAGTACTACTCATCTCAAAAACGTCAGTCTTCTCTGCCGCACACGTTATATTGGTCTTAGAACTTTTGAACCTTCTTTACATATCTTTGTATTAAATCAATGATTGAATTATTTATCGTGAATGTGATTATCTGATATACAAGATGGTATATCAGTCTCTTTTTCTAACTCATCAAGCACAATCAATGAGATAATAATCACATAGATTTAGGCCTATTCATTTTATCCGAAATACATAAATAAATTTTCTATGGTTTATCATTGTATAATAGAGTAATTGTACAATATCATTGAATTTTTCTATGTCTGATTGATTTGTAGTTCCGCCAAGTATTGTTGACAAGGAAACGAGCACGGACTTGGTGGTGAGAGAGACAGTGAACGTCACTCTCACATGCAAAGCTGTTGGCTACCCTGAGCCTTACGTTATGTGGCGACGGGAGGACGGGGATGACATATTCTACAATGGCGAGAATGGTGAGTAATTGAATGAATTCAAATGAACTACCGATATCGAATCATCTTATGGAATTCATATTCCATATACTATAAATTCGTGAAGTGGAAGTTATTGATCTTGAATATGAAAATTTCTTCCACGATCCACTATTCTTCCACGATTTCTTGATAACAATTAATTCTTCATTGAAATATTCTTGATAAGAGCTCTGTGATAACAATGGAATGTGGAATTTCAAGTTTATTTGAGAAGGTAAGTCATATACCAGGCAGTAGTAGAGTCACAAACAAACTTCCATTCTGATGTGCTGGGAGAGGTCTTCCATCCAAGTTCTTGGATCTAATTTTGATAATTGACAGTGGAATGACAGAATCCATTCTCATCATAGATTATCAACTCTCAGCTGGGACATCACGTAACTCATAACACAGTTTGATTGCTGTCATTTCGAGCGGAGTAAAACAGTCATTAAGAAAACGCTCATCAATTCTGGACGCGAAACAATTATCTAGACATCTAGAAACTTCCTTCACTGTCCAATGACAGACGAATTTCTAAATCCAATGAAACGAGTGTCTGAAGCAAATTTGTTCCTATCCAGTTTCTTTATTAGACTTGATTTATTTTCACAATTGTTTGTCCCACATCCAACAGTATATTTTTCCTACTTATTAGCCTATGTATTTTTATTGGTATTTTTCTCACTTGAGAGTTTGCAGAGAATAACAGTGAAAACGTTCATAATCTTAAGCAATCAACTCAAAACTTTCAGTAGGGATCAATATCAAAGGCTTGGAATAATTGCTTTGAAATTAATACAAAATAATTATCATTGAATTAATTGTAACTCTAAACTTTTAGATCACCCACTCCCATCTACCGGTCAATATTGTATTAAAGCTTTGTATGGGTGGGAATTGAATTACAAGTTATGATTATCTCTATTCAATTATTCCCAAAACTGATAAGTTGTTATAATAAGGATCTAAACTGATAAGGATCCGTGGCCTAAGTATGAAAGTCCCAAAATGAGTGATCATGATATCATTCCAACGGAATCAGGTAGTTGATGAAATTCAATTAACACATTGTAATCATTATTGAATTGGTATTATAAATATCAGATAATATTTTGATATGGGGAAGAACATTTTTTTCATTGATCAATATTATCACGTTCAAAGATAATTCATGATTTCTCATTCAGGTGAGGAATAGCTTGCTAGACCCAATATCTTCACCACTGGGAAAGCTGCTTTGTTCTCCAATGAAAAACTCCTCCGATCGACGTTCCTTTTACTTTTCGTCGCTTTTCTCTCCTCACGCCTAGGCTGCAAATCGAATTGACGAAAACCTTTTTACAGTGAGAGAGACTTGAAAGCTAGTTACGATTCAAGTAGAATGAAGCCGCAGGATCAAGTTCTACAGAATTTCATCTCTCCATTCGCGTTGGTTTGTTCACCGAGATTCTTTCCAAAATTTGTATTTGATGCTACTGGAAAAATAATTAGATGTTCAGGTACACCAACTAATGAAACATTATACTTATAATTCAAATTTCCAATTATAGCCATTAGGATAAAACATGGTTCTCCTGCTATTGCAATATATATTGACCATTGAAGTAAATAGCAGGCGAAGTTTCATGCGTTTTCCGAGATGATATTATTAAAGTATCCAAACATCACCTTTCACGGTTATAAATTCTTTCGGAATTCACGAATCTTGATTCACCACATATACTATGAGCTGTATCTTCAATTATTATTAATGGTATACCGGTACTTGGATATGATAATGATGCAGTTATTAATAAATCCAGGCATATATAATAATATTCAGGTGTAATAACCAATTCAATAACAAGTTTTTCCCAGTCTTGCAGGCTATAAATAAGAATTTTGTTTTGTTAATGCTTTTTTTCTGTTTTCACCGTTGATTTTGAAAATCGTAAGAATGAATTGTTATTGACCTCCAGTTCGAGCTCCTTCAAATTGAATATTCACTGATAATCCGAAATTCCATTAAAACTAGGCTTAATAAATTCGTTAACCACTCGAGTATAAATCAAATCAGCAGTTCAAAGACTCAGATAATCAGTAAAGAGGAGTTTATTATGGACCGGATGAGAGTGCGGATGATTACAAAATCAATCTGATGAATTGAGGGAGTTGCATCACAGCTTCTCTCAATTTTCAGAAGTATGGTTAATAATTAAACACTAGCTGGCTGATTAAGGGCTTGAGCTACGTGATGTTCATTAATTATTCCACTCAGAATGCCAGACAGTTGAAGGATCACTTTCCCTCCCCTGTTGAACCTACTTTTGTCTCATGCTCCCTAATTACCTTCAATATCACACTATCTTCCTACCGTCAAAATATTCAAAGCAACCCTCTTCTACTAGATAAACATGAATGGGAACCCTGTTTATTGAACGAGCGTTTGCGAGTTCCTTCTTTTGACTCAAGCCCGAAGTCGTTGTCCGTCTGTTCGTTTGTTTGTCTGTATGTTCGACAATAACTTTCGAACGCCTCAATTAATCAACTTCAAATTCATAACATATATTCTTTATACTTTTATACAGGTCAAGTTCGTTGGACAATGAAATCGACCGACTCCTTCATCCTTTTTCAGGCGAAAAAAGGATGAGCTCTCAGCAACAATATATCTATATATACTCCCCTGTTATATTTCAACACGATAATCAAGGCTGGGAAAAATGTCATATGGAATTTGAATAAATATTTTTTTTCTGAGAATCCATCTGATTCCAATAAGACAGCTGATTGAATATTAGCGGCAAATTTTAAAGTTCTATTATGAGGAATAAAATAATGTTCTCAAATCAAGAATACGTTTCATGAGGAAGTTATATGTTAGTAGTGATCTCAAATTTCAAACATATGATAGAGGGTGGCTCATCCAGGTGGATCAAATCAGGCGGCTCTTTCATGTTGCCCTATTACTAGTGGTTCTCTGAACGGTAGACCTCACGAAGTCATAAAAGCACTGTCTGTATTCACGGTACGTTCAGATTGTGCGTCGATTGTGCGCGAGGAAGTCAGCAATGAAGTGGCCACAGTCACGCTCTATGTCGGCATCAGGGTGCTTGGAAAATTAGGCATCAGTCTCTATAATTATTTTTAAAATGTTTTCCTTCATGCGAAACGGTCCGACGGTCAGATAGCCAATCACAGCTCTTGTTGTTAGCCTGCGGTCGACCGTCGGACCGTTTCGCATAAAGAAAAACTTATCTTAATGTTCATCTGAAATATCTCAGCTGACTGCAATGAAAGAATATCATCTGAAGTAGAAATTTTTGAAATTTTTTCTATTAGGAATGTCATAATATCACATGTTTAGTAATATAATAAATATACTATCAAATCATTTATGGAGTATACCTATATCAGAGAATAGTTCATTCCTTTTTTCCTTTTTTCGTCCTTAATATGAAAATTGTCAAAAAACCTTACATATACATCGACGCGCGGTTTCAAGAGGAACATCCCTGTCAAATTTCATTAGAATGTATTGCCGCGTTCAGTCGTGAATGCGGAACATACATACATACATACATACAAACATACATACAAACAAATGCAAAATCGTCGACTTGAATCTTAGACCTCACTTACGTTCGGTCAATCACTTACGTTCGGTCAATTATTTTCTATCGCATATAGTAAATCAAATGAAAAGAAATGAAAAATATGATGTGTATTTTCATCTATTTTCATTTTACTGAGTAATAGGAAATATGTAACTTAATACCGGCCTAAGTCAAGCTAATGCTAATGCTGTCACCCATGCTTGATGAATGCTAATGAGATCCATAATAATTTTTTATTTATGCAAATCGAATTATAAAAATATTGAACCATGCTCTACAATATTTGTCAATGGTTCAACTATTCTTCAATTAAATACATTTGAGAACTCACGAAAGTCTTTTGAATTTTATACAGAATGAGATGTATGAGATACTCGACATGAAGTTTCAATTTACGAAAAAATAAGAGAAAGTTATTGTTATCCATATTATTTGTAGAATATGCATATATGTAGAACGTTAAAATTATTTGTGAATCGTCTGAATTTTTGCAGTAGAGTCGTCTTGATAAGCACATTTTCATTAGTGTATAGGTGCATTGACTGCAACGGATTCACGTGTGGTTGGAATAACGAGAAAATTTGAATTATAAGAAGCGTTATAATCATAAGAAGCCTTATATCAAAATATTCATATAACATAACTATAGTCTATATCCTTACAAAAAGGAATTCTTCAGTATTTTATTAATATAGGTATCATATTACTTATGATTTGTGGTTCCTATTTCGACTATTCGCGGCAGCCAACGCATCAATGAACTTGATCAAGTGGACTTGACTACAGAATTTCATCATCATGTTATTCAAGCCATAAGTTGATTTTGGAATTTGCACGCGAGTTCTTCAGCCCATGGGGCTTACTAGTAATTTCATATACGAGTGTTCCGATAATATTCCTTTTTCGAAATCACAATGGAAATCGAAACGGCTATAATTTCGGATTGATTAACGAGTTTTCAAATCAGTAGCATACTGAAATGGGCTCATTATGCAACGACTTCAATATTATTGTACACCTTTGACACTTAACTACTGTAGCTGTGCGAGTGCTTCAAGCAATTACTGATTGCATGTACTAAATAATTCTTTTTCAACTGCAATATTCCTTCTCCTGCTAAAGTTACCATCGAACCTCTAAACTTCGATCAAGTCAGATCTTTTTAAGAAAAATCCTTAAATTGTAAAAAATTTCTCAAGAGAATGTGACAGAATTCTGGTAATAATTATTGTAATGTGACGAGTTTCCATCTACAAGATTCTAGTATTCTCTTGAATTCATATACCGCATCTTTTGGCCTTCTCCATTAGTTTCTTCTTTCTGCGAGGAATTCAAAATCACGACGTTGAACAAGAATTCTTGAAGAGAAGAAAAATCTAGGAGAGCACTGTTCGACATTATAGTGTAGTATTGAAGATGTATGGCAAGAGCATTATTAAACACTGTAACTAGAGAACAGGTAAGAGACAACGGATGCTGATGACAGATCATATTCTTTCGTTGGCGTCGTTCTCTTCTCTCTTTCCAGTCAATTGCTAGCCCTCTCTTTTCTTTTTCTCTCTCCTTATTCCTTATTTTCTCACCCTTCTTACACTCTTCTCTTTCTCTTCATCTATCTATCCTATCAGTCATCACCCCTCTCAGATCCTTTCCTCCTGTAGGGTGGTGTGAAATAAGAATCTCAGTGCATACTTTTGAAACACAGGTGTCGGGGAATCAGTTTATTTATTGGCAATAATGGAGATTGGCGCATGCGCGTAGGGTATGAAAGTGGAATAGCTGGTGGGATGAGAAAATAATGTTACCTCACGACTTCATGGGGCTACAGACGGCGAGATGACGTAATATTATTCATCTCGGACGAGTCAGAATACTCGTATTAGTTTTTGAAAATATTCTGCTGTAAAATCAAACTTATATTGTATCGAATTCACACGCTATATGTGTTTGATGAGTACAGTAGATGTCTATGATGACTTATTTAGATTCCAATGGAAGGAAATAAAGTTATAGCCCATTTGTCCTGGAACACAATACAGCCATGTATCTGCTACAATCAACATAAGACTTATATGATACTCGTATATTCACAACAAGTTATAAAAATAGAAATGAGGTTTATTGATCGCCATCAAGTTAAATGTAGGTCATATAAAAAGGAACAGCAGCCGCTCAGGCCTTGGCGTCTACATTTCAAAACTCGAGTTCAAATTTATAATTCACATTATAATCATATCAGTGCACATTTCCAATCACATTCAAGAATATAATGTTGAAAGATTGAAAATAGACGATAAAACTTCAAATTTAGTGACTATAACTAATCAATCATGCATGAGAAGATCAAATAATGAAATCTGTGGTCAGAAGTGGAATTCTTTGATTGCTAATTCATTGAACAGGCATAACAGGATTCCTATTTGACATCATTCTGTAGAAGCATTATTTACAATTCTCGGTGACATATTTCGATTTTTTTTCTCTAATGAATTACATTGAAACTTGTCTTAGAAACAAACCATCAATTTTCCAACTATAACAAGACTAAAAACTTCAGTTCATCAAACGACGGCTAAAGCAGTTCTGAGAGAAGCACTGAAACTGTATGCACACACTATCACCAGTTGGTTTTAAACTAATTCAAAAGCCTTCGTTCTCTTAAGCCTCCTGATAAGAATTTGATTTTGAAGTAGGCCTGCCTCTGGGTTGACATGATGATGGAGTCTGGACTCATGACGCATAGCAAATCGTCTTATCTCACTAGACACAAACGGTATACGTAGATCTCTGTGCAGGTCACTGTTTCTAATGTACCAAGGAGCGTTGGCCATTTTCTTCAATACTTTATTTAGAAATTTCTGTATTAAATTGACTTTACTCTTACAGGCACAACCCCAGAGCTGAATCCCATATTATTATATCATATATAATAATATAATTATATCATAATACACCCAAATTGGTTTTAATATCTGGTTTTATAGAATCATCTTGTTCTTCAGAAATAAGCTGGATTGACGACCAAGCAACCAATAAATTTGTTCATATTGTCCGTATTCAAGATGTTTCTTTTTTATTTTGATATGTTTCTTCCACTTCAATTTGACATCTGATGTCATTCCTAAATGTTTAGCAGTATTTTCACATAAAATTCTATGGCCGTTCAAGCTGATGTCAATTGTTTCTATTACTTTTTTGTCCTTTCAGCTTTATCTTCCATTTCTTAGTCCATTTGCATAGTCGATCTGCAGCTACTTGGAGAGTGGTGGATGTTTCTTGTATAGTGGCGCATATATTTTATTTGCAAATGAAAAAATATTCATGACTTAATATTCTTCATAATTTATTATTTTGACTTTGGATCAAGAATCATCCCCGATGAATCAGTTTTCAGTTACTGTATCACAGATTACTACAATTACTTAGTAACCCGCTCCACTATAGAGCAGTGTTGGATTGAGCATCACAATATCCAAGGTAATAGTGAAAATATACTCTATATTTATTTCCATTGAATGAAATATTGATTGATACGAAGTTCATGAGAAATAAAAATGGTGATGATATAAGGAAGCTGATAAAAAGGTGATGAAGGTGATGATAAGAAAGAGGATATAAGGAAATAAGCTGAGGAAATTATGAATTCGGAATCGGGGTTAATTTTTAAAGCTCATTTCTTAAAAAAAAATTGAAGAGTGGATGAAGAAAAATAACTTCAAAGAAAAATAAAGATGAGGAATGAGATGCATTGTGCTCTT
This sequence comes from Sogatella furcifera, assembly GCA_017141385.1. NCBI lineage: Eukaryota > Metazoa > Arthropoda > Insecta > Hemiptera > Delphacidae > Sogatella > Sogatella furcifera. The sequence goes on from CM029548.1 coordinate 39,300,220, forward strand.
GGCATGCGAGCGATTGTTTATGACACTCAGAAAAAAGCTTTTTGGAAGATTCGTTGATTCGCCCGCGGCTATTCTTTGCATCAACTCCATTTTCACGGGGAAGCGCTTAATGACCTTCCCCCTTTCGCAGGTGCTTTCAGAACCCTTAAACAGTTTGTTGCCTCTTTGTGCTCCCCGTTTACTCGAAGGGAATTTCAACAAGTTAGGGAGAATTTATTATCGAACAAGAGAAGATAAGTAAAGCTGTCTTATTCCCTTGTAATGAGGGTAACAATCTCTGTTGATGAAATGTTATACCCTATCCTGAAATTCTGATCCAACAGCAAAGCGTTCACTGAAAATATGTTGATCCTCTATCATTCAGAGAAAAATAAGAATATTGTGATTTATATTAACTCTTTCTCTTCTCCTCGTTAACGGATAAACGTATTATTTGCATAGATTTGATATTATTTCCTTTTAAAAACTCATCAATCTCTATTTATTTATTTCCAAAAACTGTTCCAGTAAACGTGGTGGACGGTGAAGTTCTCCACATCACTAAGGTGAGCCGTCTACACATGGGTGCTTACCTTTGCATCGCCTCCAATGGGGTTCCTCCTTCCATCAGCAAACGTGTTGAGTTGAGGGTACAATGTAAGTTCGGATCATCATTATTATTGCTTTAGGAAGTAGAATTGAAAATCATTATTATACAAATGATAATAAAGATACAAAAGTCTATCTTAAAACTAATGGATTGAATTGTAGCTCATTAGGCTACATGTTTTCAATGTGCAAATTTTTTTTAAAGATTCTCAGTCACCATTGTTTCCAATTTTCATCTTTTTTTCTTGGTTCCATCATTCTCATATTTTATTACTAGTTGGCTTTATCTTACTTAAAGTATCCTGCATGGATGTTTATTTCTCATGACACCCATTCTCATATCGTATTTTCGGTCATGCTATAATTATTTTCGTTTCATAACATATTTTTATTTTAGATGTACTAGTAAATAGTTTCGATCAACGTTCACATTGTTAGTACTAACAATTATTGATACTGAATGGATTCTACATTGTTCCAATCGGTTACTCTGTAGCAAGAATATTTAATAGTCTCTATCGACACAAATGGAGCTGATAGTTTACCCAACAAAATGTTATCAGGAGCATAATCTGTCCAGTACATGATAAACAGTGGTTTAAGCAGATGGTTAACATACACAGAAGCACATTCAATAAACGAAATACACGATCAATAATTCCCCCTTTTCAAATTTCACTTATCAATGGATCACAGAACGAAAATTAGAGCACAGGTATGAGTTATTAGAGAGACAGCAATAATATTCTTCACTAGAGTCTGGTCCTATGCACGTTGATGATAATAATGGTCAACAAAGCTCAATTCGGTGATCAGAGCTCTGATTGTTCACGAAAAAGTTCAGTGATGGATAAAGCTCCGCCAATAATTAGGTAAAAGTTTTCATTGGGTATCAAACAAAGCGTTTACCTACTGATTAAACCAGAGCGGAATGTACTCAATCACTGATTCTACAGCATGTTCATGCTCTCGCATAAAATTACTCACCCACAATGATTATCTCATTTTTCATAAGCCGAATAATGTCAGTGAGTCAACCCGTTTATTGTTCCGGTTATTGCTGATCGCAACCTAATATGTCCGACAGATAAACTGAAATGCTTCTGTAATGACAAATAATCGCTCTCTAATTTTCATATCACCAAATATCAACTTCAAAATAAGTTATTGGGCATTCTCGTTAATTGACACTAGCTGAAATTTCTATCAATTTACATGATGGATTCAAGCATTGTCCACCGTTACCGTTAAGATCACCAACAATAATGATGTTATTAATTATGTGAATTGAGATATATATCATGAATAAACTCAATTGTCACTTGGAAACAATTTCAATTTTGAAAAAATGGCTTACCAAAGCAGCCCCCTGATTTTTGATAGCGCGCCTCTATAAGGTATACACTCTGACAGAGTTCTTTGAAAAATAACTCCCTTATAGTTCAAGGTATTAATATAATGTATTAAAGAAAACAAATCAACAAGTAAATATAATGGAAGAGAGAACCTTCAAGTTTTGTTTAACATCAGTACACTTCTACATGGGATCCATTTGTTGCTTTCTATCTATCTAGATCTAGAATCAAACTGGGTACTTGGGTGGTTAATTGAATGATTTAGCGATTAAAAGCTCTTTTGAAACTCTTCCAGAGTGTAACATGTTATAAGAATTTCAAACGCAAAATGTTGTTAAGATTATTATCACCATAGCCTCCTTTATCAGAAGGCTCTCAGGCCTCATGAAACGGCAACATTGCACCTTAGCAATTTAATTGATTTGTAGCAAGCAAGTTAAATGTGGGAGCGCACAAGAAACGCATCAGTTGAAACGGCTTCTTGAAGAATTATTTCATATTCAAATGCTTTTTAATGAACCAATTATTCTACTCTACTCACACAGTTGCCACTTTCAAGGCTATGGCTTTATTATAGTAGGCAATAGGGTATCAAGGGATGTTCATAATATCCTGTGTAGTAGGCTATTAGTAACTAATAATGATCTATTTAGAAGTATGAAATAACGTCTGACATTTGAAACTGCTGCTACACAATCCCAATGCGACCATCACAAACAATTTTTTCATCTGACTTGCAAACAAACCCGCTTTCACGGGGGAAAAGTTCTGAAAGACTCAGTGAATCCTCTCAAACGGTGTTCCCCCATTGTTTCCACTACGTTCCAAATAAACGTTCTCTTTCTCTGTATATTTGTCTTTCTGTCTCTTTTACGTACTTTGGTCTCTCTCACAAAATGCACTCCGATGACCATAACCAGCCGGCCTAGTTAACCTGCCCCCCCCCTTCCTACCCGCTGTTGAATCAGCTTACGAAATGAAGCAGGCAAGAGCCATTCAATCCAGACCAGCCCTAGTTTAATTCGCATACTGTGGCATTATATAGAGACGATTCACGGAATTCTCCCACAATATTTTTCAGAAACGCTCTCCTCTATTAAAACTATATTTTTCCTTTATAATTCGGAGAGAACTATTGGCTCAGTTCAAAATCCTCTTAGTAATCGAGGAGATTTTATGTGGCATGGAAAACGTTTTGCGGCTACATACAAATATGATAACAGGGCACGATATAGCTGTCACTTATATCTGTGACATTGACTAAAATAATTATTATAAGCCTTTTTTAATTTTTTCTCGATCAATAATAGTGTAATGGAATAATGAAATCCTCGAAATATAATAATATGATTCATTTGTATTCTTTCAAAATCCTCATCTTTCACAGAAAATCAATAATTCAATAAAGAATAATTTCTCTTCTAGTTCCACCGATGCTTTCAATACCTAATCAGCTGGAAGGTGCCTACATAGGTCAAGATGTTTCCCTGGAGTGTCATACAGAAGCTTATCCTACTTCAATCAACTACTGGACAACTGAGAGTGGAGACATGATTGTTTCTGGTTAGTATTTTATGGAGTCGTTGGTAAAAAGTCAATATTAAAGAACGCAATCTATTCCTTCAACCACACGTTTTTTGTCATAATGGGATAAACTGATAGAGGCTAATACTAATTTTGTATTGTTTCAAGAAATTAAAAAAATATATATTACTTAGATATTATAAGATATAAGATTAATATATTACTCATATTACTTTAATTCGATCATTCTTTTCCATCGTAATTATTCAACTTAGGCCGGTATTACAAGGTAATAGGCCTACTATATTTCCTCTTACATATTTTTGAAAAGAGATAAAAATACGAAATCATATTTTCTTCTTTTTCACAAGATTTTACATGAGGCAGTATCACATTATATGTGATAAAGAATATTACCGTGTAATACTGGCCTAACCAGAGCTTAAAAAAACACTCAGTATAATAAGTCAGCATCTCACTATGTTATCAAGCGGAACGATGCTGCTGAGAGAGAGTGATGTAAACTAATATTCTAACATAAAATGTTCAATTGTATTACCTCTGGTTGAATATATTTATGTATTATGAAGAACTCTTTACTTTTTCTCTATCTATCATTACCATTTTATTATCAAATTTTCCAATCATTGTATTATAAATATCTAGCTTATTCCAGATATGAATTTTTAGAGAATCTTTTAACTCGAAATCAATTTCGCATTGTAAAATCTTCCTTCAAATGATTCATAATATATATTTTCCTGTAAAGTAGCTGAAATAAGAAAATAACCATCACAAGCGTACCTTAATACTGCCTTGTTGAACATGGAACGACTACAAATCAAACCTCACAGAGGTGCAATGGAATGGGCGGGAATTGAACGAGGAAATTGAGTAGCTTGAACAATAACACTGTCATCCAGTTTTTCGTCCTTCATTTCGACGCTAATCAGTGACTCTCCTCGTCACAATACGATGGCAGACATTTTTTGCGCAGACGTTTTTCAGTTTCCCGTCTGCCAAATGATTGCGCCCGAAAAGCTCCCAACTCGTGCACTATCTAAATATACACATATATTTACATCGGCGTTGTATGTATATAGGACAATATACATCCCATCAGTGAGTCGATGTGGAAATGTGAGGCTGTGGACGCGGCCAGAGATTAATCTGACGCTGGAGAAAAATCACCGGGTCGCATTATTCCCATACTATCGATTTTTATTGGACATGAATAAAGTGAGAGACTTATTACCAGCCACAACATGCTGATTGGTTTCACATTTCATACCCCTACTCATATTCCTCCCTATAGGCTTATTTTTATTCGTGCTATCAATGGATTGATTAAAATTAGGATGAAAGAATGGAACTAGATATGTTTTTTTATAATCAATATAGTACCTTTGGAAACTCCCCTGATCAGGTTATCCCTAGGATGCTAGGAATGATATTGAAGATGGAATTATAGAAGTCTTGATAATGGAAATGTCAATCATGATGGAAGAAAGCTACATCTTATGTAATTCATACCGATACTGTGATGTACAGCATTGTCATACAATGATGTCAAGTTTAGTTTCTTTCACAATCGATCACATATTCATGATCCACAATCTTATCATAAAATAACAGAGATACAAAATTTGGGAAAATTTTTTTTTGTTATTCACCTTCTAAATGACTTTTTTTGGGTGAATATTTATGAATTGTGAGAAGGAAGATCTGGTATGCAATGAAGAATAATGATAAAATATTCGCATTGAATCTTCAGCGCTTGTTCATCTGACTCTCATTTGAACATGGACTGGACTCTTAAAGGTCGTAAATGATTATTGTTGGCTGTTGAACCGTATTCACGCAAAACTTATATGATCTTATCAAAAATCAAAATAGTACTGATCCAGTGCAGGAAAAAATATGATTTGAAACTTTGAGTTGGAATCTTTTAAATCCATTGATACTCATCTCTTTGTTTTTTGGGTCAAATGAACATGTCGGAACTCATATTCATTTCAAATGAAATTTTTCTTGTTTCACACTCCGAAATTGTATTGAATTGAGATTATTGTAAACAATTTAATTGTACATTGAATTCGAGGGATGAGTTCCTCGGAACCATATAAAATTATCAACTGGAATGATACACTGGCAGCTCGTGCCCACGAAATAAGTGAAGTGCTGTACAGTAAAAGATACGGGCACTTCACCTGTTTCGTGGGTACGAGTCGCCAGTGGAATGATATTGATATTATCAACAGTGATATGATGGAACTAATATCTGGGCAACTTTTCATTCCACGAACGCTACTGTCTAATATTAGTGCTGCAGATGTTGATGTTTCAGGAGATAAGTACGAGGCAGTTTCAGTGGACAACGGCTACAACAAGTACATGATGTTGAAAATAAGAAGTGTGAGCAGCACCGATTTCGGCTCCTATCAATGTGTGGCTAAAAACTCCCTCGGAGAAACCGATGGCCTCATCAAGCTAGACGGTAAATCTTTACTCATCAGACAATGATAACGAATTTGTGTTACTCAGAATAGTATGAAATATCATAGCTATTCTTCAAATAATGAAGAGGAAGGATATAAACATGAATTACTATAATATTATTGTTATGCCATTCCAATGGATTAAAACTCATTGACATACTTTACATGAAATGATATTTTTTCCAAAAATGATAATGTCTGAATTAAGCTTTGGAATCGTCTGTTTTCACGATCATATTTTTTTCCGACCAGCAACATATTCGGAACCATACTTACGAAACAAACTTGGAATGTTTGCAGATCTTTAATATTCATAATATTTCGACTCATCAAAGTTTTACCAATATGATGTGATCGGCTTTCTATTTCTTAATGGGTATCTTATTAAATTATAGTATAGAAGACGATTATTATTAGATCATTATTGAATTGTTGTAAATCAATATTCCTTATATGAATATGACAATGAACTTTGTTGCAGAAATTCCAGCACCTTCGACCACCACAACGTCCACTGCCATAACAACAGCCACAAATGTCAAGAAGAAAGGTCAGTTGATTGGCTATAGCCTCTACCCGATTTTTTATTGTAGGCCTATTCCTTCTTCATCCAATTATTGATTACTCCCACTTATCTTCGATCAGCGACTCAAAATTTCGAAATATTCGCAAAGAGGCTAATCATTCTCCCCTCTCCAGACAAATTTAGTTCTTTAATTTAAATCTTCATAGAACAATATTCAATTGAATATATAGGCCTAACGTACTTCAAACCAACTAGCATATTTTTCAACCCCAAATTACAAACATGATTTTCTGACTTAACATTCACACCTTGAGTTCACATAACTTCAGCTTTGGAGACTAAATTGAAACTAATTTTATCTTGGCTTCTGATGAGCTCCCAAAACAATGCATTTATAACACTTTCTTCAACAGTCTCTACTGGAAATTATTGATAGTTTGAGGATCATGAATAACACTATTGTAACCTTGTCATAGAAATCGAATTGGATACACCAAGTCAGGTATTTTAAGGATTGTAAAAATTGGTTTTTGATCTCTTACTGAGAAATTTTGATTTTAAATTAGATTTTGAATCATGAAACTTTATTCGAACAGGTCGACTGGGTAACAAACACTGGCGAGATCGACCATCGGATAACCTTGTACCGCAAGGAGATCACGGTACCAGTGAATGGAGAGAGACAGGTGAGGATTCTAATCTAGATACAGTCTTTCCAAGCAAAGAAGACCCTCTAGCAAGATGAGAAAATGACTGAAGATTGGTCAATATTTGCTAAAGAATTATAAATGTAGTCTTTCCAGTAGATCAAATTATTTCCTAAAATTTAAGATCAAATTGATAATTTTTGTACTAATATTGACGGAGGTCACTTTTCCATCTTGCCAGAGGTCTTCTTCGCTTGGACTGACTATAGAATGTATATATTATGAATTCATGTTTCGTGGGTCCCACATTATCCCTTTACGAATTTTTTTCTAACTATTTAGCCTCACAATTATTGCAAAATGTTCAGCATTTGATTCAGTATTGAAGGAATTTCTTCTTTGCTAGAGCATAAATCAATATTTTACTGGCATGTACAGGCTATATATCATGATTATACCAAGAAGGAAAATTCACCAGCTATAACTTGTTTTTTCAATCATGTAGGCCAAGCAGGGTAAAAGGAATTATAGCACCTCATGAGATAGAATGAATTTACTCAATAGGTTGAATAAGTTCTGTAAAATCAATGCTGAGTTGATGATTCTGTTGAGATAATTTAAGTTGGAAACCCGTATTTATTATAACCCGTAGGTGAATTTCTTCAAATTTCATAAAACCAAACACAAAAATAATATCACTCGAAGCACTAATCCACGATCAGTGGATTGTGCTTATTGTGTATTGTAGAGGCTCGTCTTTTTAGTTTACGCAAACTATACAATATTATTGAAGGGAGAAATATGTTCCTATATTCCCTTGAGAGAGTGGTGATGTAATTGATTTGCAGCTCCAATACTAAAGAATTACAACTCCAATTATAAATAATGAACATGATGTCAAACTTGAGTGCACAAACTCATCCATTCATGAAAAAAGCTTAATAATCAATCACCAATCATTCTCAACAAATGAACACTTAATGTGTGTGAATTGTACTGGTCGAAAGCATTGAATACATCAAAGTACTCGCATGATTTAATTGGAATTCAAAAGTATTGTGATTTGACCAACAAATCTAATTCATTGCGCAGTTTAAAGGTATTTCAGCACTCAAAGCGATTCCTTCCAGCGGATTTCAGTGTGTTTGAAGAGTGTTTACTTATAAGGATTGTTCCATTAGCAACATGATAAATATTGAGTTAGCTGATGCTTCCAGTTTGAATGTTGAATTTGCAAGTGATTTAAATATTCATAAGGAATATTTTTATTATTATTATTATTTCGTATGGCTAATTTTGTGGGGAGTTCCGAAGAAGTTCCAAAGCCGAGTTAACCACAATTCCCCATGTTGGGAAATTATTGTGGTGGTTGATATTGAACAAAGTAATTGGAATTTTGGTGAATTTCTTCAAATTTCATAGAACCGAACACAAAAATAATATCACTCGAAGCACTAATCCACGATCAGAAATTATTGAATTTTGAAAGAATTTTGAGCACGAAATTTTCACATCACAATTTTGCCATGGCAACCAAAAATAAAATAATTTTATTATTTTCCAGATGAAGACGATGATGACTACACTCTTCCTTCATTGGGACCTCCACCAGGTGACGGAGGAGAATCCTTGATTAGAAAGTCCTCAATATTCGATATTGTTCTCCTGCTAATCAGTCTGTTGGTCACTCTACAACCAAGGTGATGGCTCAACGGTAATGTGGAGTGAGCCCACTCAGAAAAACTCTAATAGGCTCCGAGATTCATAGGTTACTGCAAATTCGACAAATGAATAAGTTGATGAAGTGCTTTAGAATCAAAACAGTGCTTCTATTTTCAAGCAGGACTTGATTAACGAACTCACTCGGTCTTGTCTTGAGAATTCGTCAGTGTTGCCTTTGGGTCAAGTGATACGAAGCTTTGCCAAGGAGTCTTCAATGTATCTGGTGGATAATATCTTGTACATAGTAGTAAGTTTATTTACAGTGGATGCTTGATGATGATAGCCTAATAAAAGATTGTTGAACTATGCTACCACATATCTTAATAAATCAACCGTGGTTCAACAGAGTGATATCGAAGTAATACTGATCATGAAAAAGTTGTAAAAAATTCCTATATTTCAATATATGTGAATGAATCCTCTATTTGATCCAATTCAATGTTGCTGTGACCCAATTGGTGAACACATCTTCAAAAACATTATATTTTTCTTTGTAAAAAAAATTCCATATACCCCTGATAGGCTATTCCAGCTTCGGGAAGATAATGTTTTCCTCAACGTTTTCTACTATTCTAGCTGTGATTTCCAGTTTTCATTAAGAATGGAGTGAAACAAAACTACATTCAATAAAAGTAGCTATAAATGAACTCATGCCAGCTACAACAATGTATTCAAAAATTCGTTTAGTTCATTCAACGACAACTTGAAACAAATTTTCTCGATGATGTTTATTTAACCTTTTATCACTGGCGGCCCGTGCCCACGAAACAGGTGAAGTTCTGTGCAGTAGAAAATACGGGTACTTACCTGTTTCGTGGGTACGAGCCGCCAGTGCCTTTTATCTATCTCCAATCTCTATAATATATAAAAGCGAAATGGCACTGATTCATTCATTCATTCATCACCAGAACTAAAAATCCACTGAACCGAATGCGTGCAAATTTGGCAGGCATGTTTAGTTGGACATTTAGACGCGCGCTAAGAACGGATTTTTAAAAATTTTCAGGGATACGCTGAATATTTGTGTTTTTCTATAGTTTATCGGTGTTTTTTTAATTTTTTCGAGAACCAATCGGTAGAAAATGTTGATATTCGGTGTTCAGGTTCAGATAAGGTTTAAAAATATTGTATTAATATATTTTTGAAATTTGAACAAGATTACGCCAGTAATCAGATTTTCAAAATTGTAAATGTATTGCGGGTTGCATATCTTTCGCCTTGATACGACAAATCCTTAGTGTAAATTTAATGGTTCAGCGAGATTATAGATGGAGTAATGTAGAAGATATTGAATCGAGTTTCAAACTATGTCCGATATACTTCCCAAGGTTATGCTCGATATAAGCGTTTTACTATTTTTCGGAATTCTAGGAGTTTTGAGAACAAATTGGCAGAAAATGTTGTTGCTGTGTTCAATAAATTTCGAATCCCTTCTGAACGGAATTTGCAGGCGAGCGAAGCGAGCCTGTTTTTTTCAGCTGACACTGAGAGAGGTTTTGCAAGCGAGCGAAGAGAGCCTGTTTGACTCACTTACACTGCCGACACTGGCGGGGGTCTAGGGGGAGGAACCCCCTGGCTAGGCGGAGAAGGCGAGCGAAGCGAGCCTGCCGGCTAGTATAATTATAAACCTGTTCATCTTAACCTTGAATTTCATCCCATGGGATAACTTGTTCTAATTCGGGAAGAGAAAGTGGTTTCAGAAAGCTTCCAGAGAGGGCTCTTGAGCCTCTAAAACTCTAGTTTCAAATTCTGAAAAATGAGGAAACTGATAGTATCATGCTTTGAAACCTGAAACTTCCAGACACTTGATATCCAGAGCCAGTCAGAATAATATATTATTATAATGTCCCAAAAATCCAGCACAGATTATATTGTTGTTGATGTTTGAAACGTGAATGTGAGTGATGTTTTGACGTGTTTAGAGTATGAGTAGCCTATGCTATGAATCCCTTAATAGGCTTGATGAGTTTTGTTGAAAAATCCTTGATGATTACAACTCAACTTATAAGAGATTATATTATATGGTTTGTATGGATTCTATCAATTTTCGATTGTATGATTGTACATGGAAATTATTTTTCAAGACTGAAAGAGGTTTGGTTTTGTAATGCCTTGTTGTCTTGGGATTCCTAAATTACGATTTTCGAGAATAAATAGATCTTTATTGCAATAAAATTGTGAAGATATCAATTTATTCAACCTTTCCACACCCAAAATATCCTATTCTATCTAGAGAGTAATTTTAGTATGTATTGTGTTGCTTGAGATTTCCTAAGATCAAACTCAATATCCTGTTGGATGGTGTCAAATTATGTAATAAAGTCCAATCTTAAGCACACAATAAAGATTTTCAACCCAGCGTCCTGCGTAGAAAGTCGAAAAATAAGATATTTTTAAACACGAATTACACGCAGAGTATATTGGTCAATAACACAAAAGTTATTGGACATATTCTTGAGAAGTTTGTTTTTAGTGTACGTCCAAAAGTCCGATTGAACATACCTACCAAATTTGATTCATCTGGTTTAGTAGATTTCCAGTTGTTCTGATAAATCAGTGTGTGCTTTTTTGCTGCAATGAGAAGGGTAAACTACTTATGCATTTATATTCTCCATTTATTCAATTATAAGTCCACCCGACATGAATAAATGCGAAGACAAATAGGTAAAGCTTCAAGAATTCTTTTTCAGTTAATCACAAGTTACAAAGTTACAATTTAATAGAAACACTGGCTCATGAATATTTTTCGAATTCTCATATTTCCATTTCGTATTTCATTGTAATTTGATCTGTCATTCTCATAAGCACACGGCCTATTACATTATATTTATTGCAAATTATTTTTGTGATTTTTCTTTTTTTGTAAAATTGGATAGTGACATTACCTGTTGCTTAATATCCATATCATAAAATATTTGGATATTATAATGTCATCATGCATTCCATTCAACCATTCCACGATGTGTAGCTCTGATTGAAGTGTAGTTTGATATTGTTACGGGTTTCCACTATAATAACAGACTTGAGGCAATTTATACTGATTAACTTTATTAATTACACCTGCTATAACACATTGAAAAGATCAACTATAACAGAACGGAAGATAGCACAAGAGTTTATAACGTTTCAGCATACAAATTCCACTAAGATTAACACTGCATTGAATTAAGAAATGAGAACAGTCTTTATCACTAAGAAGAAATATGAACCAACTAATAAACAGAATGAATATAACTATAGAGTGTCTATTTACAACGGCTGGTCTGTCACACAGTTTAACTGACACAATCAAATTCAATGCTCAAGTCAGACTGACTCATAAACCCAAACATTCCGAATATATAGGCTTCTGAGAATAAACAAGAGAATGCTAGAAGGTTCTGGCATTATCACTTTGAGAAGGTTCTTGATGAGTTTTTGTTTACACAACAATGTGCTTGTTTGTTGACACAAAGCCTCCCCATCCCCGCCTTGTCCATCCTTGTCGTCCTACTATCTCAAGGCCATCAGACACTGTTGAATTCCATAACACTGCCCCCTCCTTAAAACTGTCCCAGAACAGTCCAGATCCATCCTGGAAGTGCAAACAGTAGAAGCCGGCACCAATGGATCAACTTGTTTAACCGTCCATGGGTTGAAGACACAACAGGTGATGTTGATTCCAGTGTCCTTGAAAATTCTTTCAATCATTGGTCTCTCAATCTTCCAGTCCAATCCGTCATAGCCACAGCCCAGTCTTGGGATTCCAAGCTCCTTCACTCCCAGGAATTGAAGGTGAGTTTGTAGATGCATCAGACCTTGCCACAAAGCCTGATATGTTGACTCCTGCTGGGGTTGGTCTTTTGTCACCAAATAGAACAGATGTTGGTTCTGATCCTGAAGATGAAGTGCTTTGACTTCTTGAACTACCCTTGCAGCATTGTCTCCATGATAAGGCGCCAGTCGGTTGAAGTGAACAATGCGTGGAGTACCTCTTAGTTTCTTGATCCTGTAGACCACATCGTTGATCCTTGTGACCACTTTGTAAGGTCCATCCCAGGAGGTTTGCAACTTGGGAGAGTATCTACGACGTCGTTGAGGATTGTACAACCATACCATGTCACCAGCCTGGTATCCTCCATGGTTGGCCTTAATGTCATAGTGCTGCTTCATCATGTCACTGGTGACCTGGATGTTTGTGCGGACAGTTGCATGAATCTCATCCATCTGCTTCCGGAGCTTACTAGTGTAGTCTTTTTGTTCCAAGTCCTCCCCAGGTTTGCATCCACACTCCAAGTCACAGGGTAGTTGCATATCTCGCCCAAACACTATTCTTGCTGGAGTCATCCTTGTAGTCTCATTGACTGCACTTTGGTATGCCATCAGGAAGAAATGCAGGTGTTGGTCCCAGTCCCGTTGATGTCCGGATACCACCTTTGATAGGTATTTTCCCATAGTCCTGTTCATTTGCTCAACCATTCCATCTGATTGGGGGTGCAGTGGTGTTGTCCTGTCTTGTTGATTCCCAACACTTCACACATCCGAGAAAATACAGCAGATTCAAAGTTTCTTCCTTGGTCTGAATGTAACTCCAATGGTATGCCAAAACGACTGAAGAACTCCTTCACCAATACATCAGCTACAGTAACTGCCTCTTGATTTGGCAAGGCATAGGCTTCTACCCATTCGCTGAAGTAATCCATAGCAACCAGGATGTATTTATTCCCACCATCAGTAATTGGGAATGGCCCAGCTATGTGAATGGCTATGCGTTCAAATGGAGCACCTACATTGTATTTCTGCATAGGAGCTCTCTTTCTAGGCATAGGGCCTTTGGCAGATGCACATACTGCACAATTCCGGCACCAGTTCTTGACATCCTCTTTTGAATTTGGCCAGTAGAACCTCTCTCATACCTTTTCCAGGGTCTTATGCACTCCAAAATGCCCAGCAGAGACTCCATCATGCAGCTGTTTTAATGCTTCAGGAACTCTTTTCCTTGGTACAATGATTTGCAATCTTTTCTGATCACCAGCAGCATTCTCCACCACCCTCTTCAAGATTCCCCCATCTTCCACAATTGACTCCCATTGTGCCCAGAGGGTCTTAATATGTGGTGACAATGGTGCCACTTCCTGCCAGCTAGGTTTTCCTTCAGTAGAACGCTTCCAAGCCCACAGGTGTTTCAAATCAGGATCCTCTTCCTGGTCCTTCAGCATTTCATCTCCTCCCCAGTAGTCTGTAGCTACAGTTATCCTGTTAGCAACTGCTTCCTTCCCTTCCTGGCGCGAGCAGTGCTTGCAGTCCTGGTCACAGGGTCTTCTAGAGAGAGCATTAGCATTCTGATGACTTTTTCCAGTTCGGTGGATGGATTTGAAGTCATATTTTTACAGGTGTTGAATCCATCTGGCAACTTGTCCCTCTGGAGATTTGAATTGTAGAAGCCATGTCAGGGATGCATGATCAGTTCGTAATAGGAAGTGACATCCATATAGGTACTTATGGAAGTGGCTGATTGACTTGATAGCCGCCAACAGTTCTCTCCTTTTGACACAGTAGTTGCTCTCAGGTTTTGACAGGACTTCGCTAAAGTATCCAATAACCTTCTCCTCTCCATCTTGTTCCTGTGAGAGTACTTCACCAATAGCTGTGCTGCTGGCATCAGTATCCAGGATGAACTTGCCTTCTGATTTGGGATAAACCAGAATAGGTGCTTGACTGAGCACCTCCTTCAGTGTGTCAAATACCTGCTGACAGTCTTTATCCCAGATGAAGGTGCGCCTCTCCTCTGTCAAATTTGTCAGTGGCTTGGCTATCCCAGAGAAACCCATCACAAATCGCCGATAATATGCACAAATGCCAAGAAAACTTTGTACTTCCGATTTGTCCTTAGGCGCAGGCCAGTTTTTAATAGCTGATACTTTCTCAGGATCCATGGACACTCCCTTTTCAGAAACCACATGTCCCAGGTAATTCACTTGTTTTTTGAACAGGTTGCACTTCTTAGGATTCAGTTTCAAGTTTGCCTTCCTCAGCCTCTGAAATACTTCCTTCGGGTTCTTCATGTGATTTTGGAAAGACTTGCCCAAAACAATAATGTCATCCAGGTAAACCAAACATGTTTCTCATGAGAGTCCCCTCAACACACTTTCCATTAGTCTCTCAAAAGTGGCTGGAGCATTACACAAACCAAAAGGCATCACAGTAAACTGCCAGAGTCCTTCCCCAATTGAAAATGCTGTCTTCTCCTTTGCTTTGTCTTCCAGTCCAACTTGCCAGTATCCACTTTTCAAATCCAGAGTTGAAAACAACTTGCAACATTCCAGGCTATCCAGTGTGTCATCAATATGGGGTAGAGGGTAACTGTCCTTCTTGGTGACATCATTCAGAAGACGGTAGTCCACGCAAAACCAAAGTGTGTCATCCTTCTTCTTCACAAGCACCACTGGTGATGTCCAAGGGCTATTTGATGATTCAATGATTCCTTCACTCTTCATCTCCTTGATGATTTTTCTGGCTTCTTCTCATTTAGCAAATGGAAGTCTTCAGGGGTTCTGGCAAATGGGTTTGGCATCTTCTGTGTCTATTGTGTGTTGGACAATGTTGGTCCTTCCTTTCGTTCCTTCTCCAATGTCAAAGATATCTTGGTAGGAGGTTATTAAATCCTTCACATCCTTTTTCTAGTCCTGGTTTAAGTCCTGACAAGATTCCTCTACAAAGTTCTGTAGTTTCTCAGGAAGTTTCTTCTTCTTTGACTGTGTTGATTGTACTTGATGGACCACTGCTGTTACAGGTGAACAATGTCCCAGCACACTGCCCCTTTTCAAGGTGACTCCATAGCTATTCACATTCATCAAGTGGACAGAAAACACTGAGCTGGTGAGAAACAAAGTTCTGGCCACTAGAACACCATGTCCAAGCTCCTCTTCAAGAACTACTGGTTCCAATATTGCATTCATTCCTTCAGTAATGTCTTTTGTTGTCCTTGCTTGGGTCACAATCTGGCTCCTTGCTGGTATGGTGATGTCCTCTTATAGCCGCACCTGCGATGTACAGTCTTCCATAGGTAGTAGCACAACTTCTTCTTCACCAATGGTCACTGTATTCTTCTTCTTCTCTAGTTTCAGTCCATGTTCACGTAGGAAATCCAAACCTAGTATGATGTCTTCACTAATTTTTGCCACTAACACTCGATGTCTGAACCTTGATTTACCTATCTCAAAAGTGGCAATCATCTCCCTGTAGACACTGACAGCCTCCCCAGTAGCAGTTCTCAACCTCCAGGTTGTCGGTGATATGCCTTGTCAATCAGTCACTATGCTATAGTTTATTATTGTCATAGTGGCTCCAGTGTCAATTAGTAGTCTTCAAGTTGATCCATTGACTTTTCCATGTATGTAGAGACTTTTTGGTTTATCTGAAAACATTGCAACAACTGCTCCTAAACCTGGGGCCTTTTGCCTACAGGTTGATGGTAGCCCCTTTTCATCAACCCTTTTTAGTTTTCCTGCTTCTTGTCAGACATTGACTTCTTTGGGCATTTGTTTTGTTGACCTCTCTCTCCACAGCCCCAACACCTTATCTCCTTCTTTGCAGTCTTGAATTTTTCCAAAATCCTCTCCATTATTTCCTCCACCAACTCGTCATGGCTATCTTCCCCTGATACTGAGCAAACATGTGCATGGCTCCTCACTGATTGTGTCACAGCTTCAAATTCCAAGGCCTGAGTTAGTGCCTCACTGAGTGTTTGAGGACAAGCCAGTTTAACAGCTCGTTGGGTTTCTGGCTCACGTAGACTATCCAGGAATCTATCAACTGCCATACTTTCCTTCATTTCATCATCCCCTGATGCTGGGTAGGCAATCCTCACCAAGCAAGCTATGTCAGCTTCAAATTCCTGAAGCGACTCATTTGGCTTCTGGATTCTGTTCCTCAATTCTGAACGGTGTTGTTGATACATGTGTCAGTGGCCAAATCTCATTTCCATGCACTTCAACAGTTCACCAATGTTGCATCTTTCCGACTTTGGAATTGTCTGGAGTACTGACAGTGCACCTCCCCAAAGTGATGGGCACAAATTATCAGCCTTTGCTTCTGGTGTCCATCCATATCTGTCAGCATACACATCTAACAAGGTACAGTAATCTTCCCATGGAGTCTTTCCATCAAATGTTGGTAGTCCACCATGATAATTTGGCATTGTAATAGGCACATTGTATTCATTTACTGAAGTATCCTTCTCAATTTGATAAGCATTATCATCCACTTTCAAGGCTGCTCTTGTCCCACTAGTTTCATTATTTTGCAGCTCTTTAATCTTCTTATCAAATTTATCTTGTAGTTTCCCCTCAAATGTTTCTTTCAAAGATTCAAATTTACTCTCCAATGATGTTTTATTTTCTTCTATTTTACTCTCCAAATTTGTCAAAGCTGACTCATTTTCTTCCATTTTACTTTCAACTAATTGAAATTTACTCTCCATTTTACTTTCAACCAATTGAAATTTACTCTCCATTTTACTTTCAACCAATTCAAATTTACTCTCCAATGTACTCACCAGAGCTCCCAAATCTGTTTCAAACACATAGGTATCTGGGTCCTGACCCTCGGCCAGCAGTGCTTCCCGGAGTCTATCTTGTAAGACAGATTTTACCCCATTTGTATCCAGTTCTCGCTCCTCCAGCTCTTGCTTCAGTTGATTTACTTTTAAACTGGTGAGCTTTGCACCTTTCCCTGCCATTTCAGTTCACGTTCCAGGAATATTACACAGTTCACAATTATGTACAGAAGACTAACGTTCACTCTTGGAGAATAAAGTTCACACACAAAAATGTTCACACTCAAAGATCACAGTTCACTCAATTGAAGATAAAGTTAACACACAAAGATAACGGTTCAATCAATTGAAAATAATAGTTTGCTTCACAAATATTACACAGTTCACAAATATGTACAGGAGACTAACGTTCACTCTTAGAGAATAAAGTTCACACACAAAGATGTTCACACTCAATGTTCACTCACTTGAAGATAAAGTTCATACACAAAGATAAAGTTTGCACACAAAAATAACGGTTCAATCAATTGAAAATAATAGTTCACTTTGCAAAGGTACAAGTTCACAAAATTGCCTCAATCAATAGCTACATCCGAACTTCTGACACCAATTGTTACGGGTTTCCACTATAATAAAAGACTTGAGGCAATTTATACTGATTAACTTTATTAATTACACCTGCTATAAGACACTGAAAAGATCAACTATAACAGAACGGAAGATAGCACAAGAGTCCATAACGTTTCACAATACAAATTCCACTAAGATTAACACTGCACTGAATTAAGAAATGAGAACAGTCTTTATCACTAATAAGAAATATGAACCGACTAATAAACAGAATGAATATAACTACTATAGAGTGTCTATTTACAACGGCTGGTCTGTCACACAGTATAACTGACACAATCAGATTCAATGCTCAAGTCAGACTGACTCGTAAACCCAAACATTCTGAATATATAGGCTTCTGAGAATAAACAAGAGAATGCAAGAAGGTTCTGGCATTATCACTTCAAGAAGGTTCTTGATGAGTTTTTGTTTACACAACAATGTGCTTGTTTGTTGACACAAAGCCTCCCCATCCCCTCCTTGTCCATCCTTGTCGTCCTACTATCTCAAGGCCATCAGACACTGTTGAATTCCATAACAATATGGTTTTTAAGCGCCTCCAGAGCAATAAGCAACAACTAAAAACCTTCACTCCATATCTTGCACATCAATTCAATTCATTATTTTCTTATATTTTCTGTAATTCCTCTTGTGTCCCAATAATATAACATGTGACGATTCTTGTCTATCAAATGTAATTTGAGAAATTTTTAATTTTATATTAACTATTATTATTATTAACTATGATTGTTGTTGTGAAAAAACATGGGTTGCAATTCTAACGCCTAGTTGTTTGTGGGTCTGAATTAAATCATGCTGTTAGCACCGTGTCATGAATGGAAAATGATCAAATGATCTACGAGTAGGCTTATGTGAAAATGAGGTCTGGAGATTTTGTGTTTGAAATCCTCCTGAAATTACGCCAGTTTATATAAGTTTTTTCAAGAAATGATCAGGTTCAAGTTGTAGAAATGATGCATCGAGGGTTGCATAAATCCTACACCCCGATCAATATATCTAGGCCATTCATAGAGGCACTCATTCATTTCTCAGCAGAGATGAAAATTTACTGAACCGAATACGTTCTAGCATATTCAATTGGACATGCTCTAAAACAGATCTGAGTCTTTACAAAAAAGGATTTTTGCGCTTTCCCACACTTGTCGGCGTTCTCTCAGATTTTTCGAGAACCATTTGGAAGAAGAAGGACTTAGTTTAGACTTGGTAGACAGGCTCAGATCCAGAAATTTTCTTATCGGAAAAATTTTGAAATCCTTCTGAGATTAAACCAGGAATTGGGGTTTTGAAGTTTCAATTCGCTTTCAAAAAAAAAAAACGACTGAACTAAATACTTTAATAACACATACCCAGTATAATCTGAAGTACTAAAATAACTGATTGGAAAGATTATCAAATTATTCAAAAATCAGTCCAAAAGACCCTGTTGAGTGATATTTATGATGAACAATAGTTACTTGTGTAAGTAGTGCCTAAAATGGTAGATTGCTGCATCAAGTGAAACAGTTTTTTTCACGAGCCAAAGGCGAGTGTAAAAAGTTTCTTGAGTGCAGCATTTACACTTTAAGCTCGAGTCACACTTTACATTTTTCCTACAGTTACCATCAAATGTGAAAAAAAATAGAAGGATGTTGATTTAGAAACCAATACATATAAATTGGGGGTTGTAGGGTCACCAAGAAGGGTGATTATATTATATGATCTCACTCAACTGATTATATTACACTATGTACAAATGGACTAATAAAATGGACTGAAAGAATGGACTGGTAAAATAACTGACAGAATGGACTGATGAGATGAACTGGAAAAATGAACTAATAAGATGGACTGTGAAAATAAAGTGATGGAATGGACTGACAGAATAGCTGATGAAATGGACTGACAGAATGTACTGGTTAAATGAAATGAATAAAAAATTATGAAATGGACTGATGGATTGGTCTTACAGAATAGACTAAAAAAATAAACTGATGGAATGGACTGACAGAAATGGAATGATGGAATGAGCTGACACAATTGAATGATGGAATTGACTGACAGAATAGACTGATGAAATGGACTGACAGAATGGACTGATGAGATGGACTAAAAAAAATGAACCTACAGAATGGAATGATGAAATAAACTGACGCAATGGAATGATGAAATGGACTGATGCAATAAACTGACAGAATGGACTGATGAGATGGACTGAAAAAATAAAGTGATAGGATGGACTGAAAAAGTAACTGATGAATTGTACTGATAGAATGGACTGATGAGATGGACTGAAAGAAATGAACTGACCGACTAGAATGATGAAATTAACTGACAGGATAAAGTGATGAAATGGACTGACAGAATGGACTGATGAGATGAAATGAAAAAAATAATTCATGGAATGAACTGATGGTTTGGTCTCACAAAATGGACTGACAGAAATGGAATGATGAAATAGACTGACAAAACGGACTGGTAGAGTTAACTGACAGAATAGACTGTCAGAATGAACTGATGAAATGAACTGACAGAATGGACTGAAACAATGGGATGATGAACTGAACTGATGGATTGAAAGAATGGACTGATGCACTGAATAAATGGACTGATAAAAAATACTGACAGAATTGACTGATACATTGAATGTACACAATCCACCAGTTTTGGAAACACATTTTCAAAAACTTCCTCTTCTGTGATTGGTTGAAAATCTGGAAAGTCCAGATTACTTCACGCACTAGGGCGTAATAGTACATTACGCCACAAGCCCGGAAGGAAAAGTTTACAGTATCCCACATAGCACACAAAGTATCTAATACATATTAAGTACATATCAATGTAACCCTCAAAGTATGTATTACAAAATATGTACCTCAAACATATCTGATACATATTATTTAAGGCAGAATTGATACGTATCTCCCAATACTTTCCAATACGTATCAGATACATATCCGCTAAACCTACCCACAATGCATTAGTAACTGTGTCTCTGCTTGTGTGCTCTTTCTGAACTGAAATTTTCTGTTGTGAGGAGTGATGAAATGTAAGCTGATATGATTGTGGAGACAAAACCAGAATAGTACTTTTAAAAGGATGAAAATTGTTTATTTGAATGTGATATTATAATATATTACTAATTATATAAATCTGTGTTTCATTTATGAATTGATTTGAATCTGTTATGATCCAATGCTAAGTAGGCTATTGATTGCATTCAGTATTTTGAGGTTAAGTTTCTTATGATCTTTTTATGTCTTTCCAAATGGGATTAACTGGATTATTATGATTTTATTTCAACAATTACAAATATCAATATTATCATTTGATAATATTTATATCATTGATGAACAAAGTATTTTGGCAATTCTTTTTTTGTTAGTTACATATTAGATGTATATCCAAGACATGAGGGCGATACATATTGGATACGTATAATCAATACTCATACAATATGTATCTCAAAAGCGGACATTTTCACGTATCAGATACGTATCAGATAGGTACTAGATACATAAATTTACGTATCAGATACATACTGTAAGTATCAATGGAACATATCTAATACGTATCTGATATGTTCATGTGCTATGTGGGATGAGGATAGTTTCCCCGGGCAAGGCTTGCCGAGCCTGAGAATAATTCCAAATACTGTAAAAAAACTTCCTGGGCGAGTGAGTGTATAATTTTTTTCGGTACACTTCAAATAAATTTTATTAATCAAATCTCATAAATGAACAAAACAAATAGGATTAATGAGATCTAGCTAAGAACAGCTAGACTGGATAACTTACTATACTAGCTTTGGCTGAGCTGAATCTGGAGTAGGCTGAACTGCCAAGTATTGAAAGTTTGCATCACAAGTTTATTGATTTAATCAATTGGATATTACTCAAAAACTATCAGAATATTCGATTTTCTTAGTCCAAAAACGTTTAAGCTCATGATAGCTTTTGTACGATCATCCTAAATTGTACAATAGCAATACAAAGTTTCTTGTCTTTGACCAATTTGTGGCTGCATTATAGAGAGAGCGGTCATTGTAGTTGCATTTTCTCTCGCTAGATGGCGCCAGCTGTCCACGCTTGGAAAGGAAATGAGCAATCTGGTCCTCGTATGGTAAGAAGCTCTTACCGCGCGAGGACAACAGCTGATTGATTACGCATGTAAATGACGACTTCCTAGTCTAGGGATCGGTAAGGAGCTTCTTTCCGTGAAGTGTAGCAAAAAGTATTTTAGGCACTCGTGTGAGAATGGCCCATTTTAGAAACTCTATTCAGCGTGTAAAGATGCACTTTTTTTGCTATCTGTAGGAAAAGGATGATTTTGTCTCATTGACACTGTTGACACTGCTGGGGGTATAAGAAGCGCTTCAAAATTGCAATAGCTGCCAATTTAACAATGAATTTTGAATAAGTATTAGTGTTAGTGATAGTTGTTGAATAAGTATTAGAGTAAGTAAAAGTGGTTGAATAAGTAGTAGGAGTAAGTGAAAGTGGAAGGCTCAGCGTAACTTGCTTGCTGCTTGTCAATGAGAGTTATCTGGATTGGGAGAAGAGAACGAGGGTTAACCGTATCCCTCGTCTGTTTACATTCTGTATGATTAATTCCCACACGAGTTTCTCGATACGAGGATAATCACATTGGCACGGACAGTGATCAACGACTGAATAAAGATAAACAAAAGCAGGTAAGAAATGATTACAGTCGAAGTGTGGCCGGTTGTAATGGGGAAGGGGTGGAGGTGCCAGTGACTGGCCAGGGCATAAATCAGGATCCTTCACGGCCCCTAATTACCTTCCGAACTCCCTAAACGCTTCTCCCGTGGCGTAGCTCTTCTCTGCCTCTTCCAGCAAGCGTTCCGATGTTCCCTGATCGCAAATAAACTATTTCCTGATCGGAGTTGGATGTTGCGAGGGGATGGTGACGGGGGTTGGGGGAGGCGAGTAGTAGCAGCAAGATAAACCGGTCTTCTCCTTTACATTGGCACGCTCATAAATATCCTGACCGCGTCAGAGCCTCCTACTCCTCAAAGCATGGCCAAGTAAAAACCTCATACCCAGATTTCCTCTCCTGATACAGACCGAACTCTGGCCGGTCAAACGCTTGGTCAGAGGCCCCAGATTTTTCACAATCCCCATCTACCCACCGCCAGCAGCAACATGATCAGCATAAACTCTCCTTACTAGTTTCTCTCTCTTTCTCTTTCTCTCAGTCCCGTCGATGCCACTCTCAGTTGGCTTTATCGAGCAATAAAATGTAGAAGAGACAACGTAAGTGGTCTGTTTTACATGCCGTTTTTCTCTGCACGGCGGCCTATCCACTCGATTTATCACACAGGTCCCACGACGACGATTTCGAAGATAAAACGGACACACAAATACCTACTCTATTTGCAGCCAGCGACCTACTAGTTATTATTGGCACATTTTAAAACATGAACTTTGAATGACATTACACAAAACTGCAATAAATATAATCAACATTTATTCAATTTCTTCGATTTAAAACTCTTCAGAAAGAAAATTGATATTAGTTCTAATTTATATGATGAAAATCAATCAGAGGAAGCATATGGTGGCATGTTATTTGGGTGCTGTATGCGATTACTACTCATTGTGAAACCAAGAACCATAATTTAAATCCAGGTTTAATTTTTTCCAGCATGAATTTTCATTCCTTGAATATTGTTGAAAGGAGACCAATATTTTGTGAAAATAACTTTTCTAATTTTTTTTATAAGGGTGATACCCATCTGTGCTTCTAGGTACATGGTATCAATTAACTTTCATTAATTCAACTTATAGCTTGAAATACAGAAAATAAGCTCAATTAATGAAGTGGCCCTAACATTACTCTGTTGTTCTTTTTCATATGTTTTCTTTATTAACAATGAGTGTTATTATTCATATTTTTAAACTTGAACATTGTTGTTTTTATACATGAGTTATGACAATAATAATTATTCTTATTCTTAATGTTCTCAAAATGTTGTATCATTCAGAGTCAGCTCATTTTCGATATTGCGACAATTCATAAGCGTTCTTATAAATAAATTGTGAATCGAGAATCTTTCGAGATTTTTTTTATTTCTTCAGAAGAACAAGCTATGTTGTTCATTGAATACAGCTCTGTATCGAAACAGTTCTATTCAATGTTATTGGAACAGCAGGTAGAAAGCTCGAGCTCATCAAATGAATGAGGCTAATAAGCTAATCCCTTAAGTGGAGTGAATCTTATAGAAATCAAATACTTCTTCCAAATTCACGGAAAAATGAGAATAAGTAGCTTGATTAGATACTTTAATGACTGGCGTTTTCCTCACAAGGATTGAAAATTATTGAATATGGTGATTTATTGGTAAAAATTCAGACTTAGTTGGGATGGAGTTAGGACGATAATGGAAAAAGGTGGTGAGCAGGAGTGCTGAAACATTTCAAATTATTTTCTCAACCTCTGGAGCCCGATCTTTCATCAGGACAAGAATAATTCAATCTCTGCGATTTTCCCTGTTTCTATCTCGTACGAATTTTATATACCATGATCAAGATTGAAAAGTATCAGGGACAAGAATATTGCACCTTTCAGTATGAGTTGCTGGAGATTTATGACAACGAGAAGGGAAATATGCTAGTATCAATGCATGATGAGGACTCTTGGCAGACGAATTTGTGTCCGTTGTGGCTTCTAGTCTTTTCTAAGGAGAGGGAGGATTGATGTTTATTTGGAAGAAAAACAGGAAACGTAGTGAAATGAGGCCATGACTAGGGCAGTCACGTCCTAAGGGATTGATTCTGCTACAATTCCTGTCACCTGCTCACCGTTCGTATCTACACTGGAATGAGGGAGCACTTGAAGAACACATTGGTTCCGGCCATTTTCACTTTCAGGCTCACCATCTCAGCAGCACTTTTGCAAATACACTTATACAATGCATTCGAATATCAAAAACGGAGGATTGTCTTCATCAGCTGTGAACCTTGGATCAAGGCCGAGGTTTAAATTCTTCCTGTTGCTTGGTCCTGACCTATCACAATACGGAGTTTTTATAATGCATAGATTTGATTCTGAGTGCATTGGTCCCGTTGAATGACGTAATATAAAAAAGTTTTAACTCAATGATTATATAGTATGTTGAATTCATTCAGATGTACATAGACTAGATGATACAGGCTTTAAATCAGCTAAGAATATAATTTGAACCGATTATTCAGCAAGTTTCACCCTTACCCTTTAGGATGGTCCTTTCCATACACAAATCTCCCATAAGTGTATTGATGGTCCTATCTTTAAACGAGTACACAAAATACACAGCAATTAATATTCCCTTTCATTACAACACATTGAGAGTCTGACATAGTGAACCGTATCAAGAGCGTTAGTGCCTGTACATGTGTGAACATAAATAACACAATACAAGAACAGTCGAGCTTGTGGTCGTTCATCTGACTCGGTGCGAGTGAGAGGGGATGTGTGAGTGAGAGGTCAGATCCACTGGGATTTATAGCCGTGATTGCCACCTCACTTGGAATTTCGGCCCGGCTATATTCACGCGTTTCTGAAGTTCATGTTAAGCTTCATTACATTCTAAATTTTGTATCAATGTGTAATGTTTCTGTGTTTGGTGTCAAAGCAAGAATACATTACAACTGCTACCCACGTAGCCTCATCAATATTTGAACCATCGTTTTTCAACGTTTCATTTTCGATAATGATTCAGTTTCTAAACTTCAACACTAAAGTATCAAATCCCTAGTTGCCGTTAAAACTCTGATTTCAAAATGATAAAGACCTTCATTTTCAACTTTTCAACTAGCAATATTATTAAAATTAACGCAATAAATGCAAAGTGAGGTAACTGGGTTAACCCAACAATATTTTTGTGTTATGTAGGCTGATGATTTTAGGCTACTCACTTTCTTTCAGTGTCCAAGATCACCATTATACGATTATTCTATATATTTCCCTCCCAAAGTCGTCAAGAGAACAGTTTGAAGCCAGGCATTCGTTCAGATTGCATTGTCACGGGCAGCATTGTCCTGAATGTAACTGTCTCCAATGTTATTTTCTCTGGTGATCTAATATTAGAAAAATATAAAATATTTTTATACATTTTTCCCATTTAATTTTTGATTAATTTTAGAATAAAGGCTATTCAAATATTCGAAAGTATTTATTTTCTGATTAAAGATATATTCTTAATGGGAAACTGACAGAAATTCAAAATAGAATAGGCTATTTTATAATATTATTGTTCTGAGGAAATGTTCGCTCCGGCAGCTGGCGGTCGGAAAGAGTGCATTTCAAATGCAATTCTATGATGGCTCAAATCATATGACTTATAATGAGCTAATCAGGGTATGAATTCAAAGGTGCCATTTTTGAAAAACCCATGAAAAACACGATTTTCGGCATATTATTCGCCATTTTCTCCGCCATTTTTGATTGGATTTTTTTCGTTGATGGCTAAAAAAATAGTAGGGCATAATAAGGGTATTATACACACCAATTTTCAAAACGATCAAGTTATTGGTCGATTTGTAGTGATTTTTTAAAATTTTCATCCCCTAATTCCACCCCCTACCATTGGACCAATTTGGCTGGTTAACGAACTTGACCGAGACATTAACACTAATGATTTTTGTGCTAAATTTGGTCGCTCTAATTAACACTAATGATTTTTGTGCTAAATTTGGTCGCTCTCCGACAAACCCTCCGGGAGTTATCGTGTTAACAAGAATCTGTCCCCCCCCCCCTAGAAGTTGACATAACTTTTTTGTTTTCAATAAATTCAGAAATGAAATGAATTAGATAAAAATAGAAATGAATCTTATAAAAAAATAAGAATAGAAATCATCATTATAAAATAAAATAATTTCAAAAATCAATTGTAAAGATTACAAAGTCACAGACTCACGCAGGGGTGAAACTTCCATCTGAGTCTCCAATTTAATACTGGAGAAGATCATTAATAATTCCTCATCTTCACTCTTTTAACAGTCTTTGGAAGTAAGATTTTCTAATCAGAATACTCTTGTTTTCTCTCTGTCACTTCCACATCCTTTGTAGGGTACCGTAAGCCAATGAAACGGAAAAATTTGAATAAGTCACGAACATGGGAAAAATGCAGCCATTTACTGTACAATAAGAGAAATGAAGTTTTTTTTAAATCAATTGTAGGCCTATTAAGGTAATTCTAAACATAATTTCTCATGTTTTAGAGGTTTGAATGACTTCACTCTCACCTCATATTCAGACGTGTTGAACAAACTAGAGAAATCTCTAAAAAACCTTTGAACACTTCAAAATATTGCTTTTGTTCAACAGACAATACTCCAAAGTTCACGCAAATCTGTCCAACAATATGCTCTATGCCTTGGAATGGAGGACGATTCGCAAATTTTCATATTTTATTAATTGATTAGGCCTATGATAAATAATTGATCTTTTCAATTATTCTCCAATAGAATACATTAAGCACTTGAAGTACGAGTACATTTATCCCTCATATTCATAACTAATAAATGATGAAATTGATCTTCTTGAAGAGTTGATGACTTATTGAATACTTTCCGTTTTACTTGCTAACTCTTTATATGTTCAAGTGTAGGTAGCTCCAGAGAATCTAAACAACATTTTGAATCTTCATTGTAGTTTCATGAGCTAAAATCCATTACTGCAAAGTTAGAGCTGTGGTATAATGTATTTGAATGAAAGGAAAAAATGAAGAGTTGGAGATAGCCTAATTGGAGCAGCTAAATTTTTTGCAAATATTTATTTCAAGTATACTAGACATACATTGCTCATTTCAAATGCTTTCCCACCACTCTCAGCAACTAGCCTACAGGGAAAAATTAAGGCTACCCTTCGTATGCTAAAGACGGCTCAGCAAGCAGTAGAGCACAATGGTAGAAGAAAGATTGATGGGATTTCGCTTAATGGGTGTCCATCGTGAATTAAAAATAAAAAACAAAGACCAGATTAAAAAGAGAGTATTATAAGATATGTTCTTCGCATATCTAAGAAGAATGATGTTACTGTAGTAGTTCAACTAACTATTTAATTCTATCCTCATTAAGCTATGAATTAATTTACCTTGGATTTTGGATTTACTGAAAATGTTTTCAAAACTATCTTTTGAATTTGAGGTCTTTAGTAATATCTTATACTACATAGTTCTCAATAAACGCATACAGAGCCGAATAGCCAGCCATAAAATATAGTATTTCAGAACTCCCTTCTAATATTCTAGGGCTTTTTTCCTGGGTGAGAATCATAGGTATCTTAATATTTTCAAACTGTCATTATAGTTGAATGGTATTTCGAATCAAGCAATATTGTAGAGAATTAAATTTTTAATCACCTCAGTTACCGTTTCTTCTAGAACGCACCCAAACCTCACAAATCAGGATCAGGATTTAAAGAAGACAAAACAGACAATGAAGGCAGTTTTAAATAGATTGATTGACTTTTGAAGGATTGCTTGATTGTTTTTCTCCTTCAAATCCTTATTTGTGAGGTTTGAGTACGTTCAGGACGAAAAAAGGAACAGAATATTTCTTCTGGGATAAATTGAATTCAAGCTATTTGTGAGACAATCTACAGGACTTTGAAAAATGAAGCCAGGAGAGACACAATTTGAAATTTGATAAAGTGATGGCCATTGGCCAATCTCAGATCTCCTATATGTCTCTGAAACCTGGGTACCGGTACCGAGAAATAAAGAATGGAGCAGGTTACAAGTGGCTGAAATGCAATTTTTGAGTGCAGTAGCCTGAAGGGGTGTACCAGAGAAGATAGAATTCGGAATGTTGAAATGAGACAGAAACTCAACATAATTATTCTACATGAGGCAGAATATTGGAGACAATAAACAGACCTGGAAATAACATGTTGAATAGATGGAACCAGCCATCACCTGCAAGATTGAATTTGCTTTACTTTGAACAATCAGTGATCAGAGAAATTGAATCACAATCAAATTTTGTGATGAAATTATTTAAAACAGAATGTGGGACTTGTTAGTACAAAATACCTTATCTCATATAACTTCGTGGAATATTAATCATTTCAATCACAAATCATCCATATTAAATTATTAACAATAATTATGGTTAATTTATTTTTCTTTTCAATTTTTCTTTATAGAATGTAGTGAACTGAACAATATTATGACTGACCCTCCCCCCTCTTTTTTGAGGAGGCCTAGAAAGAGAGGGATGGGGGTGGTCAACGTGAAAGGGAACATGGCTTGCCCCCCCCCTGGAAAAAATCCTGCGTACGCCCTCGTGTATATATACATATATATAGATATATGAATTTGAACGGACATCAGATTCGTGTTCTAGGGGCTCGGAAACGTGTAAAAAATATATAGCATCATATATTTGCGATTATCCGGTCAAGACCAACAGTGCATTTCTTTCAAATGAAATGCACTAAAATTGATGATAAGGAGGTAAATCAATTAAATTATAATTCCTAGTAACCATTATCAAACAAAAAAAAAGAGCAAATGAATAATAATTTCACTTGGAATCTTTGATATTCTCTAAATGTGATTTATCGAAAAAAGCGTAGTATGAAATACCAAAAGGGTAATACAGTTATCCCCAGGATGTATTTGCTGATAATTTTAAAAAAGCAATAGAATGATTATATTGCATAGAATAACAATTGATTAATAGGCTATGCTTTCAACGTTTACTATTTCATAGTACTTAACGTTTGAGTGAAATCCATCAACTTTACATGCAAAAGATGAACAAAATGTCGTTCGAGGTGGTCTAGTCACCCTACTTGTTATTGATACCCTATATTCCAAATTTCAAGTTTTTTCGCTTAATGAGAATCTGATCAGAACTTTCTCACGCACAACTTTCATTATTTTCTACAATATAAAATTGCGGCATTGGAAATAAAGTAACTGGATCAGAAAAAATGTAGCTCATTCCCACTTCATGCAATTTGAAAAATGAAGGGCTAGATTACATTCTTTTAAATGCATGCATCACAATTGACTCTGATCTTGATGATTTCAGTTGAATTCAGTTATTGAGTTGTACATCAACTCCAGGCATAATGTTGAAATGAAATGAAAATATTTTTATCAGGCGGAGTTAGGAGTTTCATCAATATATCTCAAAAATTCCCATGCTATAACAATAACAAGTAATGATAGACTGTATACCAACTTAAGCAAAATAAAATAAATAACGTAAAATAAATAAATAAATAAATTTATTCGACCAATAAACAAACACTTTACAAAAAATGAATGCCTATCGTCTAAATAGGAGACCCCAAAGGTAATCCTGTGTGGGGATCCATCAGTATAAATGAATACAAATTTTTAATTAAATAAAGACAAAACTTAAAATCAATGTTCTAGCTCACTCTCATAGTTCAAAAAACTAAATCATACGATAGCTCTAAAACCTAGTTACCGGTACTTGAAATCACGAGAACTCGATAACAACTAAAAAATAATCTCTGAAACATTTGAAATATAAAATAATCATACAAAAGCAAGCATTAGAAAATCAATACAGTCCAGAAGACGGACGATACAGAAAGCATAAACAACCACTCCTTATTTATAGGTAAATTTATATACTATCATTCCAACTAGTAATGTGCAATTTATTTTTATACTTGAACACTAAGCATGTGGAAGAGTTCCATGAAGAAATAGCATCATGTTGAGTGTATGAAGACCTAAATGTTCTTCAACGAATCATGAATAAAAGTTGAGAATTCTAACCATTATTCTGGTTGAAAGTTCTGTTCGAACAACCAAGTTATAAAAAGTCAATACTTACTCAATCTCTCGACCTCAGTTGAAAAAATGACGGAGGAACGAAAAGTTGCCAAATTTTACTTTTTTCCACAGTGGACCTGGTTGTCACGTAGCGAGTGACTACCCTTACTGACGTGAAAGACTTTCCCCACCTTTTCGTTCTCTAATACCCTCTCCCCTTCCAACCCCTCCACGAGCACCTTGAACACCAGCATCAGCTAGAACAACTTTTTCGAACACCGAGGATTATTTCTCCACTGGATGTTGATGCTGGAGATGCCGTGCAGTGCATCCCCGCATCTTTCGCTGGGTAAAGATGTTTGAAAAGAGTTGCTAACTTTTATACGGAGAACACGTCCGAGAAACTGTTGTCGCCTGCCACTCCCTCAATCCCCGGAATTTTTACACATCTCCCTTGTACTGTGTCCCAGCAACATTTAGTCTAAAAACGTTTTGAAGAGGCTAATGATAAGCAGGAAATATTTCATTCCAATTTTAAAACGAAATTGTTTCACATTAACTTGCTCACTTTATAGATTTCTAGTTCAATTTTAAGAAATTGGCATTATATAGCCTAGGCTCATTTCCAAGATTATTTATAAGTAAGTTAAATAGTCGTGATGTACATGATTATTGGGGGCAAATTTTGATGAAAAATAATTATCAGGTATTAATTTTTTCAACCATACTGAGTCTCCTGCAAGATGTAAATTTGGATTACAGATGTGAATTAGAAATACAGATTTAAATACAAACTAGCTAATAAATTAATGGCGATTATATTTTTAGTTATCATTTTAAATAAGTCCTACAATTTTCCAGAGCTTCTGCTAGACTTAGACCCTTCTCCAACAATTCTCTTCAAGATTTCTTACCTGCTTTCCACAAAATTCACCTCACATAACCATTCTCTATTTCTGAATGAAATTGCTGATTTCAACCAATCGATAACATCAACATACTATCAAGTCTGGATGCTTTTTGATTACGTTGAGAATGTTTCATAAATGAATAGCAAATGAAATATCTGGAATTTATAACTTATTCCTTTATCAAGAGACAGTAAAATAGATAATGGAAAATGATTCAAATTTGCCTTCAAATCGTTTTATGTAGATCAAAATTGATTAATTATTATTCTAATCAAACATCAATAATAACACGCTGAAAATTTATTGAACTTTCGTTGACTACTCCTTACTTGCTAATAAAAACTTCGATTCCATGGTTAAAATTGGGAATAATCAAATTTAATTGATGAGGATTGGATTGGTAATTCACTATTTGGGTAACCATGAATCAATATTAGTAATATTAGTGACTGTCTCTGAATTTGAATTAATATCCCGTTTATATACAACTCCAAATCTTTTCATATGGAATATATTGCCCTGGGGAGAAGGCCTTCAAATAAAAGTGGCATGTCAGATCATAATGTGACATGGTAAACCGATGGAGTTGTTTAGAGCGGAGAGACGTTTTCGGAAATCCCTCGACTGCAGAACGATGTCGACTAATAATGTGGAGGGTTTGTGTCTATAGGCAGTGCGTCGCTTCGCCTTCAGGAGTGGAAGGAGATGTTTGATATAAAATGTGCACAGTTTGAAAAGATCAATCTGCGCTTTCGAACGCACTGAAAAATAGCCTTTTTCCGACTTGGAGTGGTGGAGTGGGGCTGGTGAAACAGGTCTAAGGTGCTCCCATACCTCCCCTCTTCCACCCAATCACCTCCTTTCAAAGCGGGGAAACGACGAGGAGCCTTTAAACGAATGGCATTAAGCTTTCTTGTTTTGTTAGGCAAAAGAGCTTTGCTCTCTTTTTTCACCTCCTGCTTCTCGTCTCTTTGAGGTTTCCAGTGAGCGAACTACGTGATAAATGGCTAGCTGTGATTGGATTTTTCACCGGATTTCCCCAACACTCTTTCTTTGTCCGAAGGATGCAAAAAGCATGAAATGTTGAGTGAGAGTTTCCCAAATACTCTTTGCCATGAAATGCTAAGAGAAATAAAATTGATTGATATGTCATATACCTGACACTATTCATAAATCACTATTCAAAGCCAATATTTAGATGTCGTGATGATCAAGAATATGTCATGTTGATAATATGATTGATGAATCAGCTCTACAATTCCTCCATGATGTTATCTCATAATGAGGTTTCAAGACTTTTCAACATAGGAACTTGAAAATGACTTCATGTTTAGAACAAGCAAAGAATATTAACTCAAATTATAACTGGGAATTTATCAACTATATAAAGTTACAAACGTTTCTCAGAGTCTGAAAAATCAACAATATGAAATTAATCATTTTTCTTTCCACTTTCCCTTTACTACTTATTGAATAACTAACAACTTCCAAAGAAAGTGACTAGAAGCTGAATAGTTAACTTTTCACTTATAATAATTTTAACATCATTATTTTGGAATAGCCTTCCTAAATGGCTATCACTGTATCCCACTTGTTCATTATAGTAAAGTTGTGGATTTCATGATCCATTGTGAGGTTAACAATGATTTCTCTCGGAATTCCACAAAATGATATTATTTCGAATCTATCGAAATCTATAAGAGTTTACTAAACTTACTTATAGACCACTGTAGTTTTATACTGGAGTAACTTTACTGAACAGATTGTGAGGAAACCCTTTGTGATCAGAATCTTTGGTATAGTCTGCACAAGCAAAAAATACATTCTTACAAGATGCGAAAATGAGTCCATTTCCATAAATATTAGTTCAAGATTGATAAATTTGGTTTAAAATTGTAGAACATAATGTTTCTATAAAATAGAGTGAAATTCTCAAGAATAACTTCGCTTTATTGATTTGAATCTTTCTAACCGAGGTCGCACTGTTGGTGGGTGGTGGTTGGATAGCATGGGGGGTGGATAGGCTGGATAGTGTTCAGTCGCCATCTTGAAATTCTTGAAAAATATAGACGATTCAGCCTCAAAAACAGTATGACGTCATATCATGCATAAGATAAGTCACTAAGTATCTTTTGTAGGCTCTTTGGATAAACCATTATCGCATTAGCAGTGCGGTCTCATATCAGGTTAAAAGCTTCTCAACCATTCTGTGGAACTCCAAATTAAATATGAGAAATAATCATGATCATAGCAATTGCTTCATACCTTAGAAGGAAATGATGACATAAGTGTAATCAAATATCCACTTACTAGTCATTTAACCAGAAAAGCAAAGTAGGACGTAAATAGGATATTGCAATTATTGCCAGTACTCGATATAGCAAATGTCTTCTGAATATTTCGTAGCCGTAATGGGAAATTCGTTCAAAAAAAGAATCGTGAAGGGGTATTGAATATATGTTCATCTATTGATACAGATTGAATTCGGAGATTAGACTTGCAACTCCTCGATGGACAGACAATCTGGCTTACACCGATTGCTGTAGCAGGCGTATAGAGTCGTGTCGTGCACCAAGCATTGCATAGCAGGAGATGATTAATGGAGGTATTCGACCGTCGCCTGTAATCAACGGACAAGTGCGGTCAACCGCACGCACGCCTGAGCCGTCCCGTCAAATGCACGTGTACGTACCGCAGTTGCAGTGTACGAAGCCCAATATTATCATCCGTCTAGTAGGCCTGGCATGCTTGTGTTCGTTGCAGGGATGTAGCGCCAAGAAGAAGATGATCGAGATGAGAGATGATCGAGATGAGAGATGATCGCTAAGGAGAACAAAATTAATGAATTTGCTAGTTCTCTAGCCTAGGCCTATATCAATACTGCGTATTGTATAACGTTGTATAACGATGTATCTCAATTTAAAAGTCAAATCAATTATATACATTTATTCATGAAATTTAAAAATAAAATTTCATCTTCCACTCACTATCTATGAAGTATCCGTACTAGACTATACGACGGTGTGTGGGGTGGGAGGGGAAGTACATAAGACATGGTATCTAGATTTAAGATTTCCAGAATAATAATTGTATCATAATTTATGATACAATATTCTCTCTATTATGATTTCTGATGGTTTCAAAGCAGAAGAAATCGACTTCAAGTCAATCCTACTATTAGAATATGTAGTATAGTGAAATATATATAATGCAACTGAATGAGAAAACTTTTATTCCACTTTTGAAGTGTGGATGTAAATCATCATTGTTCCGAATTTATCAGCAGCCCATTCGGCACAATTCAGCCGTATCTCAACTAGCAATTCTTGTTTACTCTCAATTATAAGTTCGTTGGACCATAGGTCTCTCCCTCCTACTAGCCATGGAACTGGGTCCCATTCTGCTTGTTCATCCATTCCTGAACAAATATTTGTGATTCCTAGACATTTGGATACTCTTGCTTCTAGTTGAGATCCATTCCTTTACTTGACGGAACCTTATGAATTGAGAAACGCAGAAGAAAATTCGATTTAGAGAATATGTTATCACGTTCCAAATTGGCGATTTGAAAAATTCAGTGAGAAAAATTGCTGAATATTGTGTAGTTATTAATGACAGGGACAAATCGTAGATAAATCTTTGAGAGCAATATTTTTGTATCTGTGTTGAAATAGTTCATTACTGCTTTCGTCTTTAAAATTTTCTTCTTTTTTCTCCAATAATTGATCAATTCTCCCTGTTATCAGAGATAATTTGTTCAATAGGATTGTCTTCACTGTCACTGTACCAATATACATATCCAATTTAGCTCTCTTCCCTCTCAGGTAGATACTCCCAGATGCAGGGGTAACAACAAACACTATGTGAACTACTCTAATAGGCATTCTGTAAACTGAGAATTCACTCGAATTAGTCTCAAACTATTGAGATTGCTCTGAACGTATATATGCATGTATGTCTGGCTCAACAGCCCATGAAGAGCCTAGGCCTACCAGCTGGTTGCCAGTTTCAAATTCACTCCACTATACAGCCCGTCCAAAACGTAGCCCGTTGCTCTGAACGTAAAAAAAGACAAATTTTGTCCCTCCCACTAGTACAGGCCCGGACTGCCCCGCCGGTTCACGGCCCGTGGGCCGGTGCGCCCTTCAATCTTGCGCCCTCGAGTAACTTATAGAATCGAAATATGCTCCGGATAATCTACTGAGATACAAATTCAAACTTGAAATTCCTTTAGAGAAGATGGAAATAGAGTATTACGCATGTAAGAATGAGCTATTAATTTTATTCACAAAGTGAGAAATTGAATCACCTCCTTTTATTCTCGGTAGCGTATTGACAATTTGCCTGTCACTCGAGGGCACCCAGTAGCTCAGGCTGGGATCCCACAAATTCTCAAAGAAGCGCCCCATTCATGAGACAAAATTGAAATTGAAATAAATGGAGTACATCGTTTTTAATCTGTCCAAAAATCCTCAATTACCGCTATTTATAGCTGCAATAATCCAAAATCCGCTTTTTTTGTTTCTCATAGTTTAACTTTTTAAACTTTTTAAACTTTGAGGCTGCCTCTATAATTTAAGGGTACTTTAGTGCCTAATCTTATGCAAAGTAAGGAATTGAATGCAACCAGTTAAGAGTTTGTAACTTAGACTAAGATGATGAGCGAAATAAGAAAACTCAATTTTATAACTTCAAAGAAATAGAACTAGAATAGACTAGAATGTTGTTAACGTGTTTTTAACTAGGTTATATTGTTGAAAATTTGATTCTGAAGAAAAAATCTTCAGTAGGTGTTAAGGCGGGGTTCACAAACTATAGGAGGACCGAAAATTACACATAATTGAGGGTTAAACACTGCGAAAAAGAACTGGTGATTTTACTCACTTTTGGGGCTACTCTAGACGTTTTCTAGATAGCAACTTGCTCGGGGCTGGTCGGACAGCAACTGCTCTCGCTGTCCTTCTCTCCAACAGAAGATCCTGGAGGGTGAGGGGGGAGAGGAGGGAGAGGAGGTTATCGCGCACTTATCTTGACTTTAGAGATTAACTGTTCTTACCATACCGCCCACATAAAATGAACACGGTTCATTTTAAATAGAATTGTTCGAATATGTAAAGGTGCAGTAGGTTACGCAGGGAAACAAATAACATATAATTCAGGCGTAGCACTGATATAAACGAAGCACAATATATTCAATAAGAAAAATACAATACGTTGGTATCTTCGAAGAGCACTTATCGACGATGATGTATGTACAATGGTTGATACGTAGACTTAATCGGTGGGGAGTACTATCAAACGATTGACTGCGCGTTTGATAATACCAGTGGGTGTGCGAATTGACACTACTCTAATCACTCCATCTGTGCCGGGATGAACGTTCTCAACTCTTGCCAACGGCCAGATCGAAGGAGGGGTAAATTAAATTTTGAATCAGAACTAACTGGCCTGATTTGATTTCTTGAGAAGATTTTCTCCATTTATTTCTTTGAATCAGCGTGTTGAGGTAATCTCTAGACCATATTTTCCAGAAAGATTGAACGATCTGTCTAAGATATTTCCAACGCTGGACAAGCGGAATATTATTGTCCAAGGGAAACTCAGGAAACTGTAACAATGGACGCGCAACAAGGAAGTGTCCAGGTGTTAAATACGAAGCAGTTTCGGAGGGGTCTGGCGACAAATCAAACAGAGGCCGACTGTTAAGTATTGATTCAACACGAGCGAAAATAGTTGAGTACTCCTCCATAGTGAGAGCAGTTTCACCAATCTGGTTTTTTATCAATATTTTAGCTGATTTAATGTGGCTCTCCCAAATTCCACCAAAGGTTGGACTGTTTGGTGGCGAAAAATGCCAGGTTATTTCTCTTTCAATGAAATTATTGTTGATTTCATTTTGATGATCTTTAAGAAATTTGGGAACCTCATTCAAGTGTCTTGAGGCACCGACAAAATTGAGACCATTATCGGAATATATGTGAGAAGAAAGACCTTTTCTCGATACAAAGCGGTCAAGTGCCGCGAGAAACGCTGCTGTTGTGAGTTCGGTCACATACTCCAAGTGAAAAGCTTTGACTGTGAGACAGATAAACAACGCTAGGTAACCTTTGTACTGCTTAGCGTTTCTAAGAGGACTGGATTTCGTTATAAAAGGACCAGCCATATCGATTCCAACATGAGTAAATGTATTAGATTGATTAATGCGACATTCAGGCAGGTCAGCCATGATAGGTTGGCGAGGTGTGGCTCTCATACGAGTACACTTTACACAATTACTTATGCAATTTCTTACTAGATTTCGTGCTGAGATAATCCAATATTTCTGCGCTATGAGCGAGTGAGTGGTACGTGGACCGACATGCAAATTTTCTGAATGATACTGACGACAAATGAGTGAGCTGAGGTGACACTTTTTCGGGAGAAGAATAGGGTGTTTCCTATTATATTGTAGGTCCGATTTGCGAAGGCGACCGCCCACACTGAGCAATCCACTTTCATCAATGAAAGGAGCTAATGAGGACAAACTTGGAGGTGCTGGCTTACCCTGTGACAGGAGAGCGATTGCTTCGTGAAAATAAAACTTTTGAGTGTCTTTCACAATCACTGATAGTGAACGACGACAATCGGCGACAGAAGGCGAGAAAGCAACAGAATCAAGCTTTACTTTACTGTTTCTCAAGTTGTAACTGTGACTTTTCATTTTACATTTATCAATAAAGCGAAGGCAGTATGCAATAATTCGAACAATTTTGTGAATATTGGAGTATTTTTCAACACATTCCATCACACATGTTTTTTCCATACTTACAGTGGTAAGAACCGAAGTTTGTGGCTTTAACTCAGTTTCATCTTTTATGAAATCTACTTTTGAAATTGGCCAACTTTGAGGTGTGATATTTTGTGATAAACATCTCTCAAGGGAGAAATATTCTTTCATTTTGGATGAGCGATTATCACCCAACTTTATATTTGAGCTTTTGAATGGTAAGGTGACTTCATATCTCCCAGTAGGAAGGCGTCTTGTTGTGTCTGAATACAGTTTCTCACAAAACTCGTGTGATGGGTCCTTAACAACCTGACTACCGACTTCTTCAGTTCCACAAAACTTACTTATCAATCCATTAATAGGTTCTACATATGTTAGCAAAGAGGTGTGGACAGAACTTGAATTATTATAGTTACCTGTTGCACCCATAATAACATAGCCAAACACAGTACTGAGAGCGCCAGGAGAATTATCAAATTTAAGAGTGACTCCCTGGGCCTGTGAACAAATCGTATCTAGAAACAAATCTGTACCAATGAGAACGTCTACTTCACCAGACTCATAGAATGTTTCATCAGCTAATTTCAAATTAGACAAATGTGAGAATTGTTTTGCATCTAATGAAGTAATAGGCTGCTTACAAGTTATGGAGTTCAGTACTAATGCGTTTGTGCTGCATTTGAAATCTGACTGAATGAGAGAAGAGATTTTCAACGTGACTTCTCCATAACATTTAGTGGTGGTTGAACCAATTCCTATCAAGTGACGTTGAGATGCAGAAGGTTTCAAACTCAATTTATCAACTAAGCTCTTTGTAATAGCAGTTATCTGAGAGCCTGAATCAATAATAGCACGAGCGATATGAGGCTTGTTAAACAAATCATACACAATAATTTTAGCAGTTCCCAGCAAACAATCAGACATGTTAGCAATAGACAGACTTGTATTACACATAACTTTTGAGTCCTGTGTAAGGGTAGATTGAGACACAACTTGATGCGAGGTGGGTTCAGCTTTCTTAAGTACATTTTCTGAATGCAATAATGTGTGATGTTTACTTGAGTTACACTTCTTGCAGTGATGGGTTGACTTACAAAACGTACGTGGATGATTTCCAAGGCATTGAAAACACAATTTAAGCGATTTTGCAATATTGTAACGTTCATTGAGGTCCATATTAATTAATTTTGGACAACTATAAATAACATGATCATTAGAACTGCATACAATACAACTTCTAGAAGCGGTTCGACTTTGAGAAACAGAGTCAGGGCTAGATTTGCTTTGATTCGAAGCGATTAACATACTAGTATTATTCATTCGTTTAAACTTTTCAGTTGATGGATTTCTTTTGCTTTCCCTTTCGTTAGAGCTAACAGATTGTTTTGGATTTACAAGCTCATATGTACGAGATTTTTTAATCAAAAACTGAATCAATGAACTACTTTCGGGTATTTCATCATTTGTTAATGAGGATTCATATTCGAATCTTGTTTTCATGTCTAGCTTTCGTAATAATATTGATAATATAACAAAATCGAAAGGATTCGTTAGATTCTGACCCTTCAAAGATTCAATTGCTGACGCATTCGTCTCAACAAAACTTCGAATTGAACTGTAATCAGGTTTCAATATTGATTGACAATCAAGAATTTGTTCAACAAAATAATTAGATAGAACTCGTGGGTTCTGATATCGCTTTTGAAGTTGATTAAAAGCTAAAGTATATCCAGCTTCTGAAATTGGAACATGGGAAATAGATTCTAATGCAGAATCACTCAAACTGCTTCGCAAATATTGAAATTTTTCAATAGCAGACAAACTTTCATTTTCGTGAATGAGACACTTGAAATTTGTGAAGAATTCATTCCATTTCGATACGTTTCCATTGAATTTTACAAGCAAAATTCGTGGAAGTGAAATATTTGACTTAATAATTGTACATGTTTGAAGAGTTTGAATTTTAACAAATTTCGGGTAGAGTTCATCATATTTAAGTTGAACGTCATTGAGAGTTTCATCAACAATATTATGAACAATGGAAAATTCAAAAATTATCTCACTTACCCTCTCGAATTCCTCAAAAAGATCCTGAATTTGACCATTAAGTGTATCAGAAATATCAGATGTAATATCTTTAAGTGCAAGCTCTAACTCACGTATAATTCTCAAACGCCTGTTTTCAATTAGTTTGAATTGAATAGTGGGGTTTGAATTGGTAGACGATTGATTCTGAGTTTCATTCATCAATGATTGATCCAAGCCAGAATCATTGTTTACTTGATTCGAATCCGACGACGGTTGTTGTTGATCGGCCATCCTGATTTGAACTTGAATTCAAACGAAGAAATGTGTAGAGGACGGAAGGGAAAGGGACTCCCCCCTCACCAGATGACGCTGCCAAACCCACGGCGGCGCATGCGTGGTGAAGACTGCAAAGCAACTGGTTTTTGTTGCTCCGATTCGTGCTTTCTAAACCGTAAACCGAAATCCGAACAACGAACGCGATGCAGACCGGACCCGATAAAGGCGCCTCCATACATGCGGTATTTGGGAAATACCGAACATTTGGTATTTGGCGAACAGTTTTGCTTGTCATTTCCCAACCAACGAACACACATCTCCACACATGCGTGGTTTTCCGAGCACTTATTTGTACTGAGAATAGCAAATCGTCAACCGAATAGGTGACATTTTCAAGGTCAACAATGTCAAAATACTGTCGAAAATTTCAACTTTCAAAAATCCAACACTACGGTACTAATTTCAACTTTAATATTGGCAATGATTGAATATTAATGTTTGTAGGAATTTTTAAAACATTTTAAGAATCAAGATTATAATTCAGTAACCTGAAACAGATTATGAACTTATCCACAGATCACTTTTATCCTGCTCGGATTGGACCACATGTTAAGGCGGGGTTCACAAACTATAGGAGGACCGAAAATTACACATAATTGAGGGTTAAACACTGCGAAAAAGAACTGGTGATTTTACTCACTTCTGGGGCTACTCTAGACGTTTTCTAGATAGCAACTTGCTCGGGGCTGGTCGGACAGCAACTGCTCTCGCTGTCCTTCTCTCCAACAGAAGATCCTGGAGGGTGAGGGGGGAGAGGAGGGAGAGGAGGTTATCGCGCACTTATCTTGACTTTAGAGATTAACTGTTCTTACCAGTAGGTAATAAATGTTTTTCGTCTAAAGCGCACCCAAACCTACCAAATCAGTATTTGAAGAACACGAAACTGTCAAGAAGGCATTGTTAAGAAGATTGAGGGTTGGTTAATAATAATATAAAACCTTCACTTTAAGGAGCTTTTTGGAGAGAGTGATAACGCGCCGGTCTGATAACCAAAGGTTCAGAGGTTCGATCCTCAGCCAGGGAACAGTTCAGGTCTTGACCACAGCACAATCACATAAATACCAGCATCTCGTCTTTCGAAGGAGACGATAAGCCGTCGGTCTGCCTGAAAATTAGTTGTCATCTCTCATCATCATCCCTCTGATTATTCACGCTCAGGCTGAGGCCGCACTGCCGGTGGGTAGTGCCTGGAGGGTGGAGGGTAGTTGGTAAATTTATAGAACATACACACCATCCACAGTAATACATAGTATGAATGGTATGACGTCATTCTGTTTTTTGAGGTTATGTTGTCCATATTTAAGAATTTCAAGATGGCGGCTGAACACGTACCATTCATACAATGTATTACTG
The DNA here is from genome assembly GCA_017141385.1 of Sogatella furcifera. Classification (NCBI taxonomy): domain Eukaryota; kingdom Metazoa; phylum Arthropoda; class Insecta; order Hemiptera; family Delphacidae; genus Sogatella; species Sogatella furcifera. Next base: position 39,342,382 of record CM029548.1, read on the forward strand.
TGGATGGTGTGTATGTTCTATAGATTTACCAACTACCCTCCACCCTCCAGGCTCTACCCACCGGCAGTGCGGCCTCAGCCTCAGGGCTAAGAAGCCATGTGGGCATCGCCCTTAGAAAATATATCAGAAGCTAGCAGGTCCCAATCATCATTGTCAGTTGATGTTATTTGTGCTGGATGCAGAATGGTTAAAATCGTAAAATTGCTTGGATTATAGCCAATCCAACGGCTTGTTAAATTTGGAGGCGGGAATACGACAGTATCACCTCCTCTTGTTAGTTTTTGTCGTCATTTTCAAACTTCTCCGGCTCAGAAGAGTTAAATAATTTGATGATCAATTTAATTGAGAATTCAACAAAACCCTATTCAATGATCAAAATAATCAACCCAAAAAATTAGGGTTCTCAGTTCAATGAAACAAAGTTAATTTGAAAAATGTGCGATGAAAATATTCGTATCAATAATACTGTCTTATAGAAACTAATAAAAGATAATTGAAGTAAGTTCCTTAGAATTCTTTAAGAATTAGAAGTAGTGTATACTATTTTTCCATTTCCCGAATGTACTGAATCACATTTCAACAAAAATTTATTTCCTCTAGGCTACTTGCAAATTCTTATTATTGATCTAGAGAATGTTTTTCATGTGCATTAATATAAATAAATTTGAAGTTCAATTTTATCATTAAATTCAGAACAGAATCTCTTATTATCCAATAAAAATATTTCATTATCAAGCTTTCAAACATCATAGAGTTATTTTCAAAGTTTAAGTTTAGATTTATTTCAGGTTCATACAACCCCCCACCCCCCCACCAGAGGATGCGCCCTTTCATAAGTGAAAGGCAGCGCCCTTGTAGGGGTCCCAGTCCGGCCCTGCACTAGTAGGCTAACGATTCCAAAACATCATCAAATATTCAATATAATTTTTATCTTCCAAATTTCAATATAATCTACAATTTTCATCGATCAATGGAACAGAATTCATTTCTAGATAAAGACGTTTTCTTAGAGCAAATCACTCGATTTTCTGCTAAAATTCTACTGGAGCAGCCACAGCTTGATCTTGCATGAACTAGTGGAATGACGTTATAATCAAACGTACTTGACATTTCTCAAAAAGGGAAAAATGCTCAATTCTATACAGAAGATGAGTATTTGAAAGTTTGCACGTGTCCCTTCGAATAGGAAAAGTTTCATCCCTGTGAAATTATGGATTTTGAGAAACATCTTGATTGATACGGAATTGTGGAAAGCTATCCTTTTTCAACTTGCCCACAAACTTTTAATTAGGCCTGCTTTTAAATTAAAAAATTAATTAGTTGATTTTCCAAAATCTGAATAGAATGTCCATACCTTCTTAACAATACTGAATAAAATGTTTCATACAACTTTGTGCTTAACATGATAAATAATTGAGATTCTACATGATCCTACATTATCGAGCTTCTACAAATAAAATTCCTTGTCATGGCTTCTATCATATTAGTAAGGAACAGAGCTATGTATTATAATAAGCAATTTAAAGAGATTCTGATCGTTTTATTGAGCTGCTGTTATCAAGCAGGTTAAATCCATAGGATGTAAGGTGTAAAATCACAAAATCTCATTTACGGGATTATTCACGTTCATGCAATTTATTCCCTAAGGGACTTGTAATGCTGACACCATTTGAATTGTAAAATGGGAACTAGTCAAAGATCGATAATCGATAACTTGAACCAAAATATTTCGACTATAGGAGAGGAATCTCCAAAATGAAGGAAAGAGCAAATCCCATGAACCTAAGTAATCTGTAAGGAGCGCGCCGTTTTATTGCTACAATAAAACGACCAATTAGCGGAAGGTTATTGGTTGGGACGCAGTAACAAAACAAGAGCGAAACAAAGCTCAGGCGAAGGAAGACAAAGCACAAGTCGTGGCGATTGATTTGCCACCGCAAACAACAAAGGCTGGTCAAGTGGCCAAACATCTGGTCCAGTCGTCACTAGCTTCCACACATTATTTCTCCTAAGCCTATAAATGCAGTACTGACATTGAATTATTGATACCGATTCAAAATTGGTCCCACGAAATTATTTACCAGCTCGTTTGTAAGGTTGAGTCTATCTTTATTTTAGAAAATTATCAACATTAAGAAACTTGAACATTCGAATGATATTAGCAATGTCAAAATATAAGTCGGCTATGCTGAATTCTTCCAATACTAATTGAAAAGGTTCGTGATCAAGAAAAGTCGAACTACAAAATTTCTAGTTATTATTAATGGAGGGTGGAGATATTATAGAATTGATAATTTTGTTTATGAAATCTCATTCTGTACGATAACTCTCAGGTCAAGATCTGAATTCTATTTCTAGTAGCTCAGTAGATTCCTACTTATTAGTAGATTTAGTAGATTTACTTATTACTTACTAGTAGATATAAATAGATTTACTTATTACTTACTAAGTAGATTTACTTATTAGTAGATTTCTTACTTATTAGTAGATTACAGGACTGCAAATCACAATCCATTTGAAATGAGTAGACGATGTTTAGACGATTTCATGACAGCCGCTTCTCTATCCTGTTCCATACTAACTCTTCTGCATCAAAGTTTCTTTCTTGAGACGCTTAATTTCAAGTTTCCTCTCAGGATTGCCCAAAGTAGAAGACTTTTCAAAAGCTTCTTGAAGAAGCATTCAGATCTCTGCGAACTGTATTCAGTTAAATTTACTACAACCCTGATGTATCACAATCTTGAAATGGAGTTGATTTGATGGGAATCTCAAATTTCGAGTTGAAATCAGACTATTGATTGTAATGCGAACTTGAAACAAGTTAAATATATTTCTACGATTGATCACTCTTTCTGTATCAAAACAGTGATCCATAAACTACAAAAAAATAAACGAACCCATCACATCTCAGTTATAATTTTATCTCATTCAATCTTAGTAATCAAATATCTCCATCAAATATATCTATTCACTATAGAGTTATTATGTAGTGGTATAGATCATCGATGTAATACGGGGAGAATGATAGAGCAAATGTAAGCCTAATATCAGTGATTATATGAGAGAATATTTTATATAGCGATACATTATAGTTGAATATAGTTTAATTCCATGGCAGAACTAATATACTGATCATCACACATCACGTGTGAAAAGTGATGATACAGTGAATTTATTGGAAACATACTCAACATAGAATTTATTTAACGCGAGATTAATGAATCAGTTGGAACCAATTATTATTCTGCTCAATATCACACTCGATAATGAACAAATAGTCAGTTTTCGAAAAAATCATACTCACGTTCAGGATAACATTCACTCAAATCTTATTTCGAGTTTAACTATCAATAAATCTTAATTTTTTCTAACTAATCAATTAAACTGAACTGAAAATAAAATAAGGTCTTCCAATATTGAAGAGAAACGCAAACAAACACAAGAAGCGATCGAAAGTGATGGGGTTGATATTGATGAACTATAGTAATATATTGTGGAGATAATGAGAGTAAGTGAGAGAGTAAAGGAGTGAGTTTGACAGAGGAGGAAGGTTGATGCTGGGTATGCCTGCGGGTTCGCTCTGCATGTGAAACGTTCACATAGTCTAGGCAGATGAGATTCACTTGTGAACTGGTTGAAACACATGATGCGCGAGATCAGGGTATGTCTCGTCTTGCAAAGTGTTGGATCCCCAGGCACTTTCCGAGCGATAATCTTCATGAGAGCACTTCTAATCCCAACATTATACTACTAATGATAACTATTGCGGGGAATGGATGATACTGTTCAAATTCCTACAAATGACATTCTGGGATTTAAAGGAATTATTTTTATCAAACTCAATTCAAATAATATATTTTTCATTATAATGAGCTCTGACTCACGATAATATTGATTCAGACGGCTAATTCTGTCCATCCTCCATCATAAACATAAATGATGAGTGATGAGAGTTGATGGATAGTGTGCGATGAACTGGTTGAACAATATTATTTTAGTCATTGAACCTTCTCCATTACAAAACTCTCGAATGAGAAAGAAACACTCACTAAAATTCAATTGTTAGATTATTGAGCAACTAAAACTCCATAAAAAAGAACCTGGGTAGTTTTGAACTACAGTGCCTGCGAAATGAATGAGCCTATGGGATTCATGCATAATGTGGAGAACTCAATGAATGTGTGGTATGTCAACCAACTGTGATGAGAAATCTATAATATCTGAAACATGAAATATGTGTTGTGGATAGCCTATGTGGACTTAGATTATTCATCTTATCATAAACACGCTGGTATCTGCAATGATACCTGATTATGTGCAAGGAACGTCTTGAGCCGCGTATCGACAGTCCGAGGCATGTGCCACGAATGCCTTGCAGTTCAGTCTGGTGACGCAAAACAAGTATAAACTCATGGCTGAGGCATATGTGTGAATATAATCTGCAGTAATCAAAAATAATTATAATTATAGTATAGTATATAGTATATAATTATAATTATAATAAAAATAATTATAATAAAAAATCTGCATTTTTTGTAACGAAAAATGCGAGCACGCGAACAAATTGACTAGCGCCATCAAGCGGGAGACAAAGCAACTAAGCTCTGACAATTAATAATTTGGACTTTGGAAGTTAGTTTGTGCTCAATTAGTAGATAAAAATTCAAGGCAATGCTTATTATTGCCTATTAGAACCTTCTGCACCCAAATAGAATTCTTAATCACAAAAATGCATAGGAATGGGGTACAATTTTGAGGTTAGTTTGTAGAATTGTTCGTTGTGCGTTGCGAGGCAACAGGCACTGCTCGCTGCGAATTGTGTGCAGCGTGTGTGCAGAGTGGGGCACATGCCTCGGACAGTCGATACGCGGTAGATAGTAGACTAGTAGTAGTACTCTTTTTTTGTGTCAACAGACTGTACAGCGAGGCATTCGTAGCACATGCCTCGGACTGTCGATACGCGGCTTTGAGATAGTCATTGGGAGCTCAATATATATTCAAAAAATTATTAATATCATCAAGAAAGTTGAGTAAAGAACAATCGCGTATTATTAAAATGAAAGTGATGGTAATAGTGGAGTTATAGACATATATTGAATTTCTATAATCCAACAAAATGTACTCGATAGTGATAAGATGTAATAAAAAATAGTTTTTTCTTCATTAATCGAAGCTGGCATCACTCAGATAGGGCGTATATGATTTGTCTTTAAGCAATTGGCTACTGATTGAAAATCTGCAATTGGAAAGCAACTGCAACCATGGATAGGAATATATTTTTGAGGTGGGGAACGATGAATTTTTTCTGTTTGTTATACCACCGTGTTATATTTTACATACGCCATATAAATGTAGGCTACCAGCTCATTGATAATTTGGTGGATAGGCTATATCCTCTTAAACAACCCCCCCTCAACACCCCCCCCCCTTAGGTGACCTTCAAATGGATGATACGCCCAATCATATTTTTCTCCACTTTCAACATTCATAAGACCGGTATTACATGATAATAGTTCTATGATCATATCTTATCATATGAAAAGAGATGAAAATACGAAATAAAATAAAGTCATATTTTCATATTTTTCCATATGATCAACTATGATAATAGAAATATTATCGGCCTAAAACAATGAATCCACTTTCAACCTATGCAAAGATATCTTTCTTTCTACAATGAAGCATTTGACCTTTCAATCCCGGTGAATCACTGAGATGGAGCAAAAAGTGAATTATTTGAAGAATTTGATTCTCCAAAAAAGTGTAGTGCAAAAAAGCAATCTGAAAGCAATTTGACTGCTCTAGTAGTGGGCGGCGAAATGATTGCATACTTCTGTAGATGACGTTGAGCGACAGAGTTGAAATTATTCTTCTCATAATGTGCATTGGATGGGAAGAAAGCGGATGTTAGGTAAGCAAGCAACAGCGTAGTTGGTTGAAGGACTGATAGGACAATGAGATGAGAGGTGAACAACGAAGATTTACAAGTAATGAATCTGCCGGAGGGAGCAACTGTCTCTTGAACAGTTGACAGGAAACAGAGCAGGTGCTGTAATGTTTCTCCCCAACTTCATTGCTACCCGTGCCACGCAGTTATTGACAAGACGTCGTTACCTAATCTCCTTCTCTCAAGTTTCCACTCACACCCTCTGTCATCACCCCCTCCATCTACCCTGCTCCATAAGTACTTTCATCTCTTCCCATTGTTCACCCTAATTATTATTTTTTTACTGTCTCAACTCTCAAGGAGACTGCTATTTCTAAAACACTCTCACTCTTATTCGCTCAAAACCACTTCTCAATTTTCTTAAAAAATTATAATAACTGGAAGGTTTCATTACTCCCTAGCTTGTTACACTTTATATCAAGAAGAATTTCCCTACTTCAATTTCTTTCCACGAAAGTATTTTATCCTACTAGTTATCATCGATGATTCGTTGTGAAATTGATGATTCTCCAAGAAAAGTTATATTGATTTGCATAATTCAAAACTCGTCAGCGTGGGATAAAAAAAAGTTTCTTGAAGGATTCTCAGGGGTCTAGCCAACTCCAAAGAATCTGATTCCATTGAACAAAAATAATTTTTGTTTGTAATCAAGTATGTAATTATGTATATAACCACGGATCTAGTGAACGACACTTTTTTAAATAATTTGAAATTTTGTAGGTTCATCATATCCGTATGATGAATCGAAATAAAATTCCACTAGGTCCGATCCATGGCATAACTCACTTGAAGACATAGAATGGAAAATGTTCAATCTTTTTGAGAAGCAACTGTTAGTATTTTTGATGTGAGTTTATGTATTTAGAGAGACAAAATTATGTAGGCTGTTTTTTTCAAATTCCCATTATATTTCTACTAGATGATCAAGTTTGATTACTCAATAATAACGTAGATTAATGCACATCTTCATTTGATTTTGAATCTATCGGATTGTGTGGAATTGAAATTTATTTGATGCAAACACATATATGACTGAATGAAGAAAATGACAACACAGCCTCGGAAAAATCAAGCGGTATTGCGAAAATACCTATATGTTATGACGAACAAGCTGTCATAGACCGCTTTCCTTACTTTCAAACTCCTGAGAGGCCAAATAACAATATTTTGAAATCTTTTGACATTTCAATAAGTAATTTTTATCAATTTTGAACAACTTTATTTTGTAAACGTTTCTTGATTGTCAAAAATCATATGCTTTCTGTTTGAGTTGACTCAAAATTGACAAACATATTCATGAATTAAAACACAATTATTGGTCGGATACCAAAATTCGAAAACTAATAGAAGGCACGTTTTCTCCATGTAATTTCTATTGAAAATTATATTTTTGGTTCACTTGATAGAAAGTAGCCAGTTTCGATCTACTTGACAGGTCACTCACATGTCATCATTAGTTTTAAGTATTTTATCATTCAATCTATGTTATTGTTTGATGTGGTTTTCTTCCGTTGTTCAAATGCCTACATCAGCTCTTTGGTTTGTGTGTGACCAATAAAGATGATTGCGATAAGAGAGGCATCTCAGTGGAAAAAGACTTGAGGTTTGTTCTGAACCACAAGGTAAGAGTTTTTGACTCCAATGGATGGATGAAGTTTAGAATAAAGAGGTGCGGGTGTCAAATCTAACCTTGACATTGAATATATTAGAGATACTAGTTTCACTCTCTGTTTTTACTTATGATAGAGAAAAGTGTGATTATTATTATTATTATTATTATTATTATTATTATTATTATTATTATTATTATTATTATTATTATTATTATTATTATTATTATTATTATTATTATTATTATTATTATTATTATTATTATTATTTCGTGTGTTTTGTCTCCAGTTATCTGGGTAATGAAAGTGACATTGGCCAATCAAGCAAAATGTCACCTTTTTTATTGTGGAATGTTCAAGAAACTTCTAACTATTGATGTCGTGCTCAGTATAACAGCTTTCTGCATTAAACTCAACACCCAAGCTGGCATTCTCATTTCCTTCAATCTTTTAGGCAGATCTTTTGGTATCACACCTGTTGCTGACATCACCATTGGCACAATTATAACTTTTTCTTGCCTCCACAGCTGCTTAATCTCATCAGCCAAAGACAGATATTTCAGTAGCTTCTCTTCACTGTATTGTTTCAAATTGTGTGTGTTTGGTATGCCTATGTCAATTAGAAATGTAAATCGTTTCTGCTTATCTATTAATATGATATCTGGTCTATTGTTGGCAATCGTTTTGTCTGTGAGAACAGACCGGTCCCAATACATCTTGTGACTTTCATTTTCTAAAACAGCACTAGGAGTATACTGATAATATGGAACTGAGCTAGGCAACAGGTTGTGCAGACACGCCAAACTCTGGTGAACAATCTTTGCCACCTGGTTGTGCCGATGAAGATAGTCCGTTGCCACCAAAGCCTGACATGCACTTGTCACATGCTGAATTGTCTCAGGTGCCTGGTGACATCTCCGGCATGTATCACTTTCCAGGCCTTTCTTCACTATATATTTCAGATAGTTTTTGGTGGCAACGCACTGATCTTGGATAGCCAGCATGAAACCCTCTGTTTCAGCAAAGATGCCCCCCCAATTGAGCCACGCATTAGATGCTTCCTGGCAAACAAATGGGTTGTCTAAGTCATGAGCATGACGCCCATGCAAAGGCTTCTCTAGCCATCTCTGGTGTATGGTGGCTGTATGGCTTCTCTCCAATCTCAGATTTGCTACTTCAATTATTATTATTATTATTATTGTTGTTATTCATTCATGTTTTCTCAACCAAGAGGTTGGCTTTACTCATACATACGGACAAGTGTCAAGTATGCATGTATACTATTGTCAGATTATTGTTATGAGTTTCATGGTGACATATATTACAATACAAATTTATCTATATCTAAATTTACAATAAATATAATTTCTCACTGCTTATTTATGTTCACTGCAATGTTTCTTTCTTAACTGTATTTACACTATTGTTCTTCACGGTTTTCGTTGGAACTTAAAACTCTCCTAGTTATTGAGCATGTGTCCAAGACAACTGATTTTTGAAGTTGAGTGTACAAGCCAGCCGGGAGTTGAAGTCGCTCTATGTATTTGTGAAGTGCTTTCGGGATGACTGCGGTGGATGAGATGACAATGGGAATTGTAAAGACTTGATCCTGATGCCACATCTGTTTTATCTCGTCGCACAGTAGCTGATATTTTGTGATTTTTTCTGCTGTCTTCTTCTGGATGTTACCGGTATTTGGGATGGTGACATCGATGAGGTATGTGTGTTTCGCTGTTTTGTTTATCAATGTTATATCTGGTCTATTGTGTGGGACAGTTCTGTCGGTTATTATGTCTCTGTTCCAGTAGATTTTCACTTCACTGTTTTCAAGGATATTGGCAGGTTTGTATTTGTAGTACGGTGTGATTTCTTCTATCAGTTTATACTTCTTTGCCAGCTCCTGGTGCACTATTCTGCATACATTGTCATGTCTCTTTGTATATTCGGTAGGGGCAAGCATTGAGCATCCACTGGTGATATGGTCTATTGTCTCCTGAGCCTTGTTGCAGAGTCTGCATGAGTCTGTTTGGGTAGCTTGATCTTTCAAAATGTATTTTTTGTAATTTCTGGTGTTAACTATTTGATCCTGGATTGCTAACATAAATCCTTCTGTTTCTATGAAGAGGTTTCCATTTGTGAGCCAGGTGTTGGATGCTGTTGTGTCTATGTTGGGTTGTGATAGGTGATTTACATGCTTTCCATGCAGAGTCTTCTGTTTCCAGTTATTCTTCTTCTGTTCTATAGTTGTGATCTTGGTGTGAGGATGGAGTTCTTTATTATTCAGTTTCAATGGGGTGCCAGCTGTTGGAAGATTTATTATGGCAGAGTGTAGGGGTACATTTTCTGCTTTTGAGTAGAAGTATTTCCGGAGATTATCAATCTGTTTGTAGCACAAGTTCTTGATGTCAATGATACCTCTTCCTCCTTCTCTTCTGGGTAGTGAAAATCTCTCAACAGCTGCATGTGGATGGTGGGCACCAAGTTTGCTGAAGGTTGTTCTTGTGAGAGTGTTCAGAGCTTCCAAGTCTGTGTCTGACCATTCTATAATGCCAAATGAGTAGGTGAGTATTGGAATTGCATAGGAATTGACTGCTTTCACCTTGTTTCTGGCTGATAGTTGAGTATTAAGTACTTTTTTCAATCTATGGCTGTATTGGTTTTTCAAGTCAAGTTTGATTTTTGAATTTTCTGTGCTTGTGCCTTGATGATAGCCAAGGTATTTGTATGTGTTGCCATGAGCCATGTGTTCTATTATTTCTTCATTTTGAGCTTGGAAGGGGGATTCGGTTACTTGCTTCCCTTTCCTGATGCTATTTATTTTGCATTTTTCAAATCCAAACTGCATACATATGTCCTGGCTGAATTCTTCTGTGGTTTTGATGAGGTTATCCAATTGTTGCCTTGATGCTGCATATAGTTTGAGGTCATCAACGTAGAACAGGTGGCTTAGAGTGTAGCTGTTCTGGGATTTTTCATTCAATTTGTAGCCATATTTAGTTCTGTTCAATAAGTTTGATAGGGGATTGAGAGCCAGACAAAACCAGAGGGGACTTAATGAGTCCCCTTGAAAAATACCTCGTGTTATTGTAATTGGCTTTGATTGAAGGTTATTGTTCATGTTGAGAGTTGTTTTCCACTTTGCCATTACACTTGCAAGAAATTTTATTATTTGTGGGTTGACATGGTAGATATGTAGCACTTTCAATAACCATGAGTGGGGGACACTGTCAAATGCTTTTTTGTAGTCTATGTATGCATAAAATAGGTTCCTGTGTTTCACTTTGGCATTATTAAGGACCTTGGAGTCAATAATGAGTTGTTCTTTGCATCCTTTTGATCCACTGCTGCAACCTTTTTGTTCAATACACATAAATGGTTCAATGTGGCTTTTCAATTTTTTAGCTATGATTGATGTAAGTAATTTATACAAATTTGAAAGGCAGGTTATTGGTCAATATTTGGCTGGGTTCTTTGTGTTGTTGTCTTTAGGTAGTAGATATGTGATACCTTGCATTAGGTGGTCTGGAACATTTTCTGGGTGATTCAGGTACAGGTTGAAGATCCTTATGAGTGGTTTGTGAACAGATTTGAATGATTTTAACCAGAAGTTCTGAATTTTGTCTGGGCCAGGTGCTTTCCAGCTGTGGAGTCTATTAATAGAATTTTTAAAATCATCTTCTGAAATTTCAGACTCCTCCATTAACTGCATATTCTCATGTTTTCCTGTCTCTTGTTGGATCCATTCAGTGCTTTCTTCATGCTGAACTTTTTGTGACCATATACTGGACCAAAACTCTTCTATTTCCTGAATTGATGGTGTGTTACTATTGTTTTTGAACTTGTTTTGATCTAGGGATTTATAAAACTGTTTCTGGTTGTTTGTAAATGTGAGATTCTGTTTATGTCTTAGAGTGCATTTTACATATCTTTTCAGTCTCTTTGATTTTGCTGCCAAAAGTTGTTTTTTTGAGTCCAGTATTTCAAATATTTCTGTTTCTTTCAAAAGGTGAAAAGAAATCTTACTTTTTCTCATTTTGTTCTCTGATAGATTACCTTTCAAAAATTGAGTCACTTGGCCTATTTCTGTCCTCAACTCAGCTATTTGTCCCTCTAATCTTCTTCTCCAGTTGGGGGTATTGTTTGAATTTCTTTGTCTAGCTATTTTTGGTTGTCTATTGCACAATTGTGTCACTGTCATAGCACCTGTATATATATAATGAATTATACTATCTAAATTTAATTCATTTTCATGTCTTTGAATTGTTTCACTTATCAAGCTATCTACTAATCCTATTGTTTGGCTAGCTTTTGGTGAGCACTGCAATCGTGGGATACGTTGCCTTTGATGGGGGTCCATATCTTGATACAATATATACATTTCATTAAATTTATCACTCACCTGTACATTAAAGTTGCTTAAATTATCACTACAGAAATTATTTACAGAAGTTTGATTTGGTTGAGGTAACTCAGTTTCAATAGTTGGTTGTGACTGTTCATTCACTATTGCACTGTTTGGTGGGTTGGGTTGGGTTGGTTCCAAGATATTTCGTGCTTGTTCTTTCAAGCTTTCTCTTACATTTATTGGAATTCGGTTGTTTCGGTGTATGACCCTAATTTGGTCTGCTAGTCGTTGTTCTGATAGAGTTTGAAGTTCTGGGTAGATGTTTACAAATTTACTTCTCAATTCTGTTCGATATCCTATCTTGTTTGTTTCATTATCTGTCACTATGTAGTAGCAAAGAAGGAGTTGTTTATTAATTTCATCAGTCCATCTCATTCTTTGCCGTGGAATGCCTGCTCTAGTGGTTGCTGGACGTAATTCTAGCAAAACATCTGGAGTAGCTGGTGTTTGTTGTTGTTGTTGTTGTGGATCCATTATGGTTGCTATGCTATGGTTGCAGATTGAAGCTATGGAGTAACTGTAACTAACCTAAAATACTGACTTGCATTTGGTGACTCAAGTAAAACTATACATTGGAACTTTGAACTTTTTCTTCTTCACATTTCACTTCAAAACACTTCATTTTATACTTAATTCTACTTTTAGATGGGTAAAATTAAAGTTTAAATTCCAAAAATACAGTAATTACGGAGCACCACATTACACTTGTTTGTTTGGGTAGCACAGGGCTGCCAACTTTTCTTATTATTATTATTATTATTATTATTATTATTATTATTATTATTATTATTATTATTATTATTATTATTATTATTATTATTATTATTATTATTATTATTATTATTATTATTATTATTATTATTATTATTTGTAGACGAGCTTCCACTCTGGCTGTTATAGGCGATGGTAGAATAATATGTTTGTTGTGCGGGTAGCCTATGAAACGCCTTCGTAGTAAATTTACTTTCTCTTCGAAAAACACAATAATATTATCACATGCGACGTACTTCCGGCCTACTACATATACAATAGCTATCCTGCGCTATAATGTTATGGAATTGCTGGTTTAGTTTTGACAATGTTCTTATTATAATATATTTCTCTTGAAGAATCACAATAATGATAAATTTTGTAGCAGGAAACTTTTACTTAATGTAACACTGTCAATTATTTTTTTATATATTCAGATAGAAAATATGATTTATATGTAACACATACTCATTGTTCTGTCCCACTTTCTATTTTAGCATTTCACCTCGTGAAATAACGGATAATAAGAAAATGCTCAGAGCTTCCAGATTCAGGATTTACAGTGAACTCAAGTTATGATTCAGTGTAATCATCTGGATAAATTTATCACGTAATCATTTTATTTGTATCTTGAGACCTTCAATGTTATCAGACAATAAGTGTCTAACAAGCCAGTGAGCTCATTCATGCTACTAGCCTTATTTTGAGAATCATCAGCCATCCAGAAAATTTGAATTATTATCGTTATCTATAGTGAAAATGATGATGACTGAATATTTGAGCATCCGTAAACGAAAGACGCATAATTTTGTTGATTCAGATGGTATCTGCGATAGCCGAGATATCTTTCAACTGGTCTACATTCTACAGTGAACTGAATTGAATTTAGATCCAAAGCAACGTCTCCTCGGATAAGGCACACTGTTGTAAGGCAGTGTTCATTGAACCTTGGAAGCATCTTGTAATTTGCGAGAGGAATCAATTCTAGTTCAAATTCTAAACTCAAACTCATTCAAGTGTCAATACTCCATTATCACTAGAGTATCTACTTTAACTCGTTGATTGCTGTCATAATTATTGCAATGTCATATAAGAATTTCGAGTCACTCAACTGAGAGGTTGTGATCGTGCCATTGAATTGTATTGAAGGTGTTCCTACCAATGAAGGGAGTTGTACGACTTCCTTCTCGTTCAAAAATATCCATATTAGGAGTTTGACAGCTCCAATATAATCTTTGTCATAGTTCGCTTCACCTTATCGCTTTAACAAGGATTATTGATGATTCGTTAATCAAGAATATGTTGTTTACTTGTTTTAATTAATATTCATTAAAACAAGGATATATTCTTTTCTTCACTTATTTTATCATCAACATCATGATAATTATTAGTCTAAATGTTACCTCATATTTTATCAAATTATCGTCTCGATGAGTTGTCAGGAAGTTTGAAAATCCTAACTGCTTTTTATGAGCGAAAATTTTACAATCGAAGCAGTCTATAGATAGATAAGCAATGTAATGCATTTGGTAGAATAAAATTTGAGCAAGTGAAATTTAAATATATGCTTTGATTGCACACATTTTTCCTATTGTAAGGGATATATAAAGCCTCTTTATTCTAAACCTCATTCATCCATTATAGTCAAAAACTCTTACCTTGTGGTTCAGAATCAACCTGAAGTTTTGTTTTTTTACTGATATGCCTTTCTCATCGTTATCCTCTTTTTTAGTCAAACACAAACCAAAGAGCTGATATGGGCATTAGAACAACGAAAGAAAATCCCATTAAGCAATAACATACATTGAATTATGAAATACTTGAAACTAATGATGACCTGTTAGTGATTCTTTTTTTGCAATATTATCACGGAAGATTTGCATACACTATCACTTCCAGAGATACCCAATATCATCAACTATACTTTTCTGATTTGATAATAGCTTCCACAATAAATACTGATTATATTCAATTCTATAATCTGGGATAAGAATACGTAATGATCAAAAAGATTAATCAACTCCTCAACCCCTATTCGTATTGAGAGAAGTATTTGGAAAATCTGAATTTTTTGCAATCTGCATTATCATCAATTGAAAACTGACGTGTCTGAGTTGACGAAAAGAAGATAGGCCGGTGACGAGGAGCTTATGATCGGTGGGGGGAGGGACCCGGGGACCCTGGTGGTCTGTTGAAATAATAAACAGTTGGCAGGATAATCAATCATCTCACACCATCACAACCACCACCAAGCAGCCTCCCTCCCTTCCTCTTCCATCTCTCAACAAATGGCTCAATCCTCCATTTGGCAACTATGAGCTGCTTTGCTTTAATGTGCACATTCATGAAACTCATAGCTCAACTATTCAAAACATATCACTCACAAAAATTATAAATCATGTTTACTACAGTGACTATATACGTCACTGTAATGTTTACTAGTCAACTGGTGATTGTATAGTTTATATAGATGAATAGTTTTTATTGGTCGAAAGTAATAAATAATCACAATATTGAAACCCTTACATTTGATAATGAAATGTATTGAACTCAACACAATATTATGAGGTAATCTAGATGAGAACTCTTGGAAATTTCAGGATGGTGGCTTGAGGGTAGGTGTTCAAGCAGCTATAATTTACTCACCAAATACCAAGATTTAATTTCAACGACTAATCAACTATAGTTTACTGATACAGTGAACTCCGAATTATTCTCGGAATTCACTGACGTGAATACTGCAAATAATCGAATTCCGCGAATGAGGCGCCGGTAATGGTTAAACAAGGAACTGAAAACAACGTATGAGTCGATAAATTGAGTTCATTGTACCTGATAACGAATTTAGATGAAAGTAATCTATGCTATTGGAAACGTTCACTATTTAACGAAAAATTTTTCGAGTGCTTTATTACAAGTAGGCCATGTTTCATCCCACATGTATTTTTATCATCCCACAGGAACTGAGGATAATCCTCGAAGCTGATGAACCACTTACGAATAATCGAGAGTTTACAGTATATTATGCTCCTATCATCGAATACTACCATTTGCACTAGAGCTCCTTCGGGTTGTATTATTGTACAATTAATGGAGGATCAACGTATCTAATTATAAATGCAAATAGTACATGAAACATAATAGTATGTTTGGGAATCCACCCAATACACCAAATCAATGTAAACAGTAATCTGGACATAATTATTATATATACATACCGTCTATTATCATAGTGGTTGTTTATAGATGGGAGTGATTAACATAAATTCATGATAAGGGTACAAATTGAAACATCGAAGGTTCATGAAATTAATATGGACATGGACAACAATCTGAAAAATACATAACATTCTAAGACTGGTTTTTTATTCACTTATTTTCGCTGTCTGAATCAATAATCTCCATTATGACTAATTCAATCAATTTTTTTGGATCAATTTCAACAACAATAATGGTTACAGTACTATCATGCTTTTTTTATAAAAGGGAATGGAATAAAAATATTATACTCATTAGTAATACACATTAATGTGATTCAGTGTGCTCAATGAATCACGTTATAAATCGTTTTCGATCTCACTAACAGAGCTTACCGGAGAGCAAGAATGACAATACTTGATTGATAACTCGTGATTGGCCATTAGTCACTTATGACATGTTGGCGAACATTCGCAGATAATGCGGATTGATCAAACGAGTAGTAATTTATACCTGTGCAATTATTATTGCACGCTCTACTGCATGAATATTCATGTCATCAGATTGGTAATGGCATGGCAGACAGTTGTGTGATGTTCGGTAACCAACCAAGTTGCGTTGAGTCTACAAATCAAAATTGCAAATGCCATGCTAACACTAATAACCTGTTAACAGTGAGTATTATTAGGCTTTATTATATGGGTGTCTCTGGGTAACAATGAACGTGAAAGTTTCCGAGCTCTAACCATTGTCCAAATAACTATCGCATATTTTTCTAAAGATTTGTTTCTTTTTTATCTTTCCAGAACTGGAGTTGAAGATTATGATATTTTAATTATGAGCATGCATTTTAAGTTTCAATTAACTAAGCATAGATTCTTCGATGTCCGCATGGTTAAGCTAAATGATTTTTTTCATAGTAGGCCTATCACTACTTAATCGAAAAATGTTCAAGTATTGCTTTTTGTAAATTGCTGAACAGAGTATCAGACATCAGTTGTTCATTTATCTACTCTATTAAAATCTTGTACGCATGAAAGTAGTCCGAAGGAAACTGGATAACAGCAGAGTCCCCCGCACCCATAGATGATGACAATTGATCAGGTGAATTATAAAAATGTATTCATGAAATCAGCTGATTAGGCAGCGTTGCAGCAAGTAACAATGTAGGTTTCCATAGCTACACTCTGTTCACGACCAAATAAACAAACTTGTTGCGTGTGTAATAAGGGGATGGCTACTATAACCACGACAGACCATAACCAGTAAACGACGTAGGAGAGACACGTCATAGCATTGGCAATGCGTATGTATGAGTGTGTCGTCAATGTGTACCAAAATTGAATAAGTAACTTGAATAACTGACTCTGTTATTTTAATTCCTACTGAATGGAGAATGCACACTTTGGTAGCGTACTATTGATTGGTTGAACTTTATTTATGTTGGCAATACAATCGATATTTTTGTATCTTTCGATATTTTGCTCCAAATTATTAATGTTGGTCAAACTGCCAAGACTCAAGGAGAATCCTTTTTCATTTTTGTAACCTTCTTGCTAGCCAGATCAGGAAACATTGAATTTGAATTTATTAATTTCTGAAGTACTCTAAATTTTCAAATAATGACGTAGATGATTTGAAAGGCATTATGGCTTAGGCCAATTCATTTGTATATATTTTAATTTCCAAGCCTTCAACAACCCGAGTATGGTTAAGTGAATTTGAATCTCTAAAATATTATTTTGTCCTCTCCGTACATGATCTGTCTGGCACTTGAATATTTATCAGCTTTAAATTTGACTTTTTCTAATTTATTTCTGGACTAACCTAAATTTCCTTGAATGAAGGAACCTGTATAAAACATTTTCTCCAATTTTTAAGTTTTGTTCTTTGCCAAATCAAACTTTTAATAACCTATTTTGGGACTTCTAATCCAAACCCAAGTTTTGAAACCACTTGGTAATTTAAAAATTTCTATCTTTCTCTGTTTTCTGAAACTTTATATTCTATTTATTCTTGTGGCTTCACCACTCAATTCTCTTTATTATAATTGATGTTTCATTGCTCAAAATGTATCCAAATTTTCAATGTACTCTGTTTGACTTGTAGTTAATTTTGCTATGCTCTGTATGGTTATTAATCATTTGAAATTATTATATATTACTGTTTCACATACAATAATTAAGTATTTTGTCTGAACAGGTTATTCAAATTGTTTTTTGAGAAGGATGTAATAAGGAGTAGAAATTTTGGAAATTATCATGGATCAATTTGAAACAATATCTAATAAAGGACATGCTTAAACAGGACAACAAACTTAAACAGGAACAAACAATTATGTAACAAATACAATCATGTAACAAATACAATTATGTAAAAAATACAATTATGTAACAAATTATGTATAAGTACGAGTGAGATCTACAATATTCACTACGTGCAACAATGAGTCTTCTAATCGCCGGAATATTAAATTAAACTTTTATCAGAAATTATAACTTCGAATGAACAATAATGTGAGCTCACAAGTGGATGAACTTTTCAAGATTATTTCATGAATATTCTCAAAATCATATGATTGTGGAATCTTGTTTATTATTATTATCTTTTTTGAATGGCTTTGTCATAAGTCTATGCCTCTTTTAATTTGTTGAACCTAATCTTCCTTCAATTTAGCTTACTGTGTGATTCGCCGCCTTTTGGGCCTCAGTAATTGCTTCCTATTGAAATAAAGGTAATTGGTACAAATGTTCTTTGTTATATAGCTTTTTCATAAATAATTTTATTCAACGCGCAGTATCAAGCGTACAGGTTATTGATTTTTTAAGAGTTCATCGAGTCGATTCCCACAATACATTAATTCTCTTGATTCTCTTGTATTGTATTCATGGTGCAATTCACTTGAAAAATGTTTTCGAGATAAAAATTGCTTGTAAATTTAAAAGAAAAACAAGTTTGTGGAGAGTATTTTCAATCGCTTCCAAACAATGGAAATCGCTAGTGAGATAGCCATTCTGCCGCTTACCGTAAGAGAAAAATAATTTCAAAACAATTCTGTGCTCTGTAAATTGAGCTTGGGAACAAACAAAGTCAGCAGGGGAGGCATGTTTGCTAGCGTTACTGTTCAAATGAACCCCTTTCTGGTTTCATGGATACGCTGCTATTGTTCTATCGAAAAGAATATGCATGAGTCATCTTCTACCTTTAAATAATGGTGTTTATTTCCAGTTACTGAAATGATAGCGTTCAAAAGAGAAAGCTCACTCAATCGTCGATCAAGGGTGAGCTGTAATCATTAGAATTGTGCGGTATAAGTGGTGATGGGGCAAAGAACGGCATTTACTACTGAATGAGCCTTGGCTTTTCTATATATTATTATTATTCTCCTTTACTTCTTATTCTGGGAAAAGGAAGAAGGCAAGGTTCGCAGAAAAAAGGAATGTGGAAGTCGATCAAATTGAATACGAAATTGAATTCTGATGCGAGTGCCGCTCCAATCCGTTTGGAATATAAGCGCGCGAGAACAGCTCGTATGGACTCTTTTATGGCTGAGCCTGAGCTAAATTTTGCACAGAATCACCATGCAAAACATTCTCCACTCCCTTCTCCCAGCCCAGTCATTGTTCCAGTTTCCTTCTTCATTTTGGCACGTAACCTTTATTCTCATTCCACTACCAATGTCTTCCACGTTGATCCAAGCCTACTGCAATCTTATTTCTATCCAAACACTCGAATTGAAAGTGATAGACATAAATTCCATCACAAACTAATAACTTTTCAGTGAAGTGAGATTCAATTCTTTCTCAGCTCAGTTTTATCATCGAATATTTTGTTTCCATCGCTTTTGAGGTGTTGAATTATTGATCTGTGTTGTTTTGCTAACTCATTCAAATGACGGGTTTACAAACTATAATATTGCTTCAGAATCAAGAAGAATCTGATTTCAAGATTTAATCCGGTTTCTAGATGAGATTTTGAAATTTTTTATAGGAATTTCTCAATTTTTTGTACTTTGTAGAGATACAAATTGAATTTTACTCAAAGTATGTAACGCTCTAGTTAACACGTCGGTGACATTGCGTTGAATAGAATTCTTCAACATTCATCGATATCATTAGGCTATTACTTCCTCATCGATTGGTATTAACAGTGAAATTTGCACTCGCCAATGACGCCTCGCGACTGTCGGCGCTTCGGCTACCTGTTAGTCTAATTGACTTGGATTTTCAATGAAAGTAGATTTTTTGGTACCTATTCCAATATATTGGATCAAAGAGGTGGAATCGATAATGAATCATTCGATTCCATAACTCTGGTATTTCACCAAAACTCTATTATGTAACACCAATACTTTTTCCAAATGTGATTTTTGTCTCCTTTAAATCCTGATGTGGATTGACTTGGTTTCGAGACATCGGAATGAGCCATGTAGTGCGGGTTGCCTATATACAGATTCATGTAGTGCGGGTTGCCTATCTACAAACAACTTAACTTTTCAAGTCTGGGGTGGCGCCCCTGCAAATCCTACACCAAGACGACATATGACAGTTAATGGAGCAAATTAATTACTATATAGAGTGTCAATTTGAAAAAAATCGTCTGAAACATTTTCGAGAAAATTGAGATAGAAATATTGCAAAATCCATTTTTCTCAAAAATGCTGTGAATCTTCTGCATTTTTGTTAGGAACAATACTCAATACTCATGGCAGTGAATATAATAGGGCTTATATAGGGCTATTTCAGGTATGAGTTTGAGAGATAACTTTAGAGCCGTTTTCGAGAAAACCGCGAAAAACACCATTTTTGGCATACTATCCGCAATTTTTTCCGTCATTTTTCAATTAATTTTTTTGAATTCCTACCAGTCGGGTCCTCATGGTATAAGAACCTCAACTTGGAAGTTTAAAGTCCATCGGTCAATTAGGAATCGAAATATTGCAAAATCCATTTTTCTCAACAATGCTGCTGATTTTCTGTGATTTTGCCAGGAACGAGACTCATGACAGTCGATAGGGCTCATATAGGGCTATTATGGGTATGATTTTTAAAGAAATCGTTAGAGCCGTATTTTGGGTATGATTTTTAAAGAAACCGTTAGAGCCGAGAAAATCTTGAAAAACACCATTTTGGGCATATTATCAGCCATTTTTCCATGATTTTTTTTTTAATTTCTTAGAGTCCTAGGGTCCCCATGGTATAAGAACCAAATTCAAAATTTCAAGTCAATCGGTCAATTAGGGATCGATCGAGTTATAGTGTATACAGACATACACACACACAGACCAATACCCAAAAACCACTTTTTTGGACTCAGGGGACCTTGAAACGGATAGAAAACTTGAAATTGGGGTACCTTAATTTTTTTGGAAAGTAATACTTTCCTAACCTATGGTAGTAGGTAGGGCAAGGAAAGTAAAAATACACATAAGAATGATATAACACAGAAAAAATGCTTGGAAGTCAAAAAATGATTATTGTAAATCCCTGAAATTCATTCATGAAAAATGAATGGAATTTTCTAATCATGATCACAAAATTAGTAGTAATAATAAACTCTACCAAACTAGAAATTCTATCCCAATGAGTTCCAAAGGTAAAACGTTCTTCTTGATAAGTTGGAAGAAAAAAATAAAAATTCTCTACTATTGATGGTTTTCAGGCTCGCTGTTTCTTTTAAATCATTGATTTTGAATATGAATTTTTATATATTGTGAAAAATATGACTTATTGAAACAGCAAAACTGGAAAAATATTTATTCATTTCCCTAAGCTGATAGTCTGTTCTTAATTAATTATTTTATGGAGCTCATTCTGAAGAACCGACTGAATTACTGGCATCCTCACTATATTTTCACCCTAATAAACATCTAACTACAAAACGAGTAGGCTGTCATTCAATAGCCGGCATGGTTGGCGCAGTGGGCTGGGGCGGTCACAACCTTTAGTCCGCCAGCACTGCCAGGTCTGGGTTCGAATCCCAGTGGCATGGCTGTTTTTCATCTCATCAATCACCTTCGCACTCAATATCCATTATTCACACACAAGCTAAAATGCTTATGTGGGCATCATCCGCAATAATTTTTTTTTTTTTTGCATATCTTCAATCTCATATTAACTCTATTGTACAATTTATGGAGTAGTACTGGAAATGTGGGGCATCTAGGCAAAAACATTGAATCGTACACAATAATAGTTCATCACAATATGAATTTCAGTCGCTGTAATTAACAAAGATGCTTGTACTGGGGACGATGATGATGGAAATTATAATGTAGCTGGAGCAAGAAGCCTGTTTCTAATTGATTACCAACCCCCTCCCAAAGTCCTCGATGCTAATTCGGTAAGTATCTCAGCAGCTAAACGCTTTTCCCATTGAATAGCTAAAACATTTGCTCATGAATTATAGCAGGAGCAGGCTTCCTGCTTCATCCTTATTACTGGGATGGGCATGGCCTACATTAGATGCCTACGCTCAAACCCTTTTATCCTCTGAGAGAGTCTCCTCCTCGACCACAATCAATGAATAAAAGTCAACTCGCAAAACACAAAACAGCAATCACTATTCTACAAAAATAAAAATTAATAATTATTTAATTCGAATGATAGGATTTCAATTAATCAATACTACTTCAAAATAAAATAAAACTAATCACGGAACTTCACTTTTAATCCCTTTAAGGGTAAGAATGTGTCAAAAAGTAGAGGCTTGAGGTGAGGCTTAGTTTTGGGGTTTTTACTATACTATGATATACAAATCATATTATATAGATGTAGAACTATATATACACTATGTAGCACCTGCAGCCTCACCTTATTTGACATGCTCTCACCCTTAATGGGCAACCACCCACCTAGAGGGCTTTATAAAAAAAATACATCTTAGATGTGTTTGAGGCTGTCATTCGAATCGAACTCTGACTTTTCCACTAAAAATTTAAGTTTGAAGACGCACAGTTTCACAAGGTTTGAAGACGCAAAAATGTACTATTACAAAACGCAAACCTTGGAAATTCACCTATTATGGAGTAGTTATGACAAAGAAGTAGTAAGCAATGTAACATTCTAATTCTACTGCACAAAATTAGGAATTTTTTAATTGTTCAATAGTTATTGAATGAACCTATTCAACTCAAACAGCGGACTTTAGTCTTTTTAGGGAGTATTAGGCCTAAAATTTAATAAGAAATATTCTGTATGTACACTGTGTATAGAACTATACTAAACATATATGACTTTGGTGAATAAGACACTCATAGTCTACTCAATTCATTGATAATTGAAAACTTATTACGAATTATACATAGGCTAAGTATTCAGGTATCAAATAAAAACTCAGATCAATTTTATTAGATAGGGTAATTCGGGGAGAGATGCCGCACATTTTCTAAAACTAAGCTCCACAGTCCCATGATGCATGTAAAACCAAAGTAAAAATTTATTTGAATAGCCAGTTAAACGTATTAATATATTCAATGAGTAGAAACTATCCATGCAATACATTCTAGGCTTGAGAATTTTTTTTCAAAAGTACTACAAAGCGGCAACTCTCCCATAGGGTGTGGGTGAGATGCCGCACTTATAGAGGAGTCATGCCGCATGTAGTAAAATTTATGCTGAGTGAAACAAAATGAGTATATTGATAAGAAATTCGTTAGAAACGCAAAAATAACACTTTTTATATGTGTTATATTGCTTACATTTGTCAATCTCATCCACAGTCCATGAAAGAAGTGTTAAAAATGGTAGCCTACAATATTTGTGAATCCACGACTTATTTATTTAGGATATCAAGTGAAACAGACCATATATAGCCTATATAATAGAGAAATATAACAAACTCGAAAAATATCACTTTTTTATGTTTTGCATTTCTAAATCAGTGTGCGGCGTGTGTCTCTTATGGGGAAAAATGCGGCATATGTATACCGGATTCTAAGGTAGCATGTGTCCCATTTTGTCCGGGTGAGACGCCGCACCTCATAATTCTCTTGTCTAGGGAGCCTAGATGGCGCAACAGGTCAGAACATGTAGCCAGTGATGAGAACTGTTGACTCAAACCCAAAAAACGCAAATCCATCGAGCATTTATGGAGCAATCACAAATTTAGGATGTTTAAAATTATTTTCTGACACATAAAAGTTGTACTCACCTCATATAACTGGGTATAAACCGAATAAAACTAACAAAAGAGTGAACTGTCTACACAGCACGTCTTCAATGGCCATTGCTTCAACTATTACTGCCACTGGCAGCGCATTCTGGTGATCACTGTGAAAAGTAGCAGGGGTGCGGCGTCTAACCCACATGCGGCATCTCTTCCTGAATTACCCTACTTTATTCCACGCACACTACTTCCAGACATATAGCATAATCTATGAATAAATTTATACACGGTGATTCAGGAGGAATGTACAATACTTCTAAGGCTGATTCCTTGTACCAGGTACAGAAAAAATTTCTTCGAGACATAACCCCAAAATACGATTTGTTACCAAGAAACAATAGCTGAAAATTGACATTTTTAAAAACATTAGGGCCTATATAGATCCATCTTATTTTTTGAAGGCTTCATTCTGGTTTTATAATGATCAAATCTCATAAAAAAGTGAGCTGAAAAAATCAAATGAAACCAGTTAGAAGTTTTTAAGTTCAACAGTTATTCATACGAGTAAAATAGAAAAAATATGCTAAGAAATACAATTTTCCAACAATATAACTGGATATGAAATCATAAATTTATATTTTTTATAGATAGAAGTTAAGAGAACTTGATTTAAAAAAAGTTGAATGGCAGTGGTTGTGTGAATCTCATTGAAATCTTAGAAATTGCTATCAAAAGTCGCAAAATCGCCACTAAAACTGATTTCTCACTTGTTCTGTTTTGTCTATTTTTATCGTGATTTCTGAGATTTGGGTAAGATTTACGCTGTCACCGCCATTCAGATTTTTCTTCAGAATCATGTTCTCTTGAACTTCCATTCATCAAAAATACAGACTTATTATTTCATATCCAGTTATAATGCTAAATTTTTGAAAAATTGCATTTTTCAGCATATTTCCTGTATTATCTCAAGACCCGTTGAAGTGGTTGTTGAGGTTCACACTATAAGTATGGAGGACCGAGGTTGTAACGTAAAAAAAAGATAATAATTATCAATTATATTCAGAGTTTATATGAGGTGTTGCTTTGATGGCATTCGAGGTTCAACTGAATTTATAATGAATTCTTCTTCAGGAATACATATGGCTTGTGAGAAACATATGATTTGAAATAATTTGAATAGGCGCGGAACAAGAAGGTTCAATTTTGAACCTCCTTGGCGCGCACATATGAACTGTTATTACCAGTGGTTTCATCAAAATTTGATGAAATAAGACATTTAACGTCTCAGTTAATTTTTTTTACATACGAATTGATAATTTCTGAACTTGAATGAAGCCTCTAAAAAATTACAAAAATTGATATATTTTAAAAAATAACAATTTTCCACCATTGTTATAGTCTGTCCAAGCGAAGAAAACCCTCTGGCAGGATGGAAAAATAACTCCAGCTCGGTCAATATTTGTCCAAGAATTATAGATGTGGTCTTAATAGCAGATCAAATTGTTTCCTACAATTTGAGATCAAATTGATAATTTGAACCAATATTGACCGAGCTTGAGTCATTCTCCCATCTTGTCAAAGAGACTTCTTTGCTTGGACAGACTATATCTCGGTAACAGAGCATTGGGGGTATGTCCAATAGAACTTCTTCCTCTTCTGGGTGTGAGGAATCAGCCTAAAAAGTATTGCTCATTTCTCCTAAAACACCCTGTATAATATCCCCTGAATAAGCCTTATATGACAGAAAATCATGAATATAGCTACACAGAAAGCTCTTTAATAACATCACCACAATAATAAATTATTAAAAGTTTGAAACCAGTAAATTGATTGTCACGCATGCGAACTGAAAACAAGAAATATCCCCAAAGAACAAATAAAACCCAAAAATATCATGACTAATATCTTATATAGTAATAATATCAAGAATTTAATGCAGAAGGATTGAAACATTTTCAAGAATAGGCTATAGCTGATATGCTAAAAAGTTAGGTGGCCTACTCTGATCCTTTTTTGCTTCAACAGCTGATGTTGTCAGTAAGAATAATTATTGTCATTTTGCTGTGCCTGAATGATTTTATTCAAACCAAATGATACAATGAATGCTTCAAATTATTATAAGTAGGTTACATCAAGTACAAGATAGGCCTACATACAAAATCGCCCAACATTTTGATATCAGCTATACTAAGCTTTCTCATCTTTTCGTTTCCCACCATTTGGATTCCCTCCATTTTGATTTCTACCATTTGGATTCCCACCATTTGAACTTCCATCACTTGGGCATATTTTATCGAAGGCTGGATTTACTACGGATGGTACTACTTCTAGATCCTTAGACCCTGATTGCTTTATGACTTGTCCCTGCAAAAAATTCAATGATTCACATTCAAGGGGTGATTTCCGTAACTACTCTGGCGCCCAGCGCACAATGAAACTCACGTGCTCTCATTTGATGTGATAGTGGTCAATGTCTATAGAAGACCTTCTATAGACCTTGATAGTGGTTTGTGGTAGTGCTGCTTTCTAGTGAAACTCACCAGAACTAGTCAATTCCTATATGAAAGGATATGGTCTGTCTGTCTCTGTCTCAATGGCTCAACAGTCTATGAAGGGCCTAGGCCTACCAGCTATAGATCCAGAAATAATGTAATAGCTTGATTCATTGTAAGGAGCCTACGCTACGCGCGTAGTTTCAGAAAGCACAACTTTGGGGCCTGTTGGACCAAGATGGATTGAACCATTTTTTCGGTCAATCTTCGAGCTTCGTGCACTTGCTCCCCGCTATCAAAGAATAAATCATATTATTGTGATTTGTTTTTTTCAGTTTACTGTTTCACTGTGGCCGACAGTCTGACCGAATTGCATAAAAGAAAACCTACCTTTACATGTACACACACACAAATAAAGATTGTTTAATTTGCCTCAAAAGTGATTATGAATGAGGTAGCCCTATAGTACACAAAAAAACTTGATGAATTTATAAGAAAAGCTTCATGATCATTTCCTAAGGAAATTATACTCAGAGAGATAAAATTTCTATTACCTTATGTTAATTAACTTATATAATAATAATAATAATAATAATAATAATAATAATAATAATAATCCCGCAGGTTGGCAGAATTTATTCTGTCTGGGGTGTGGCAATCCTCCGGGTTCCTGATGCAAGTGGTAGATGTAGGCTGGTTGGCAACTAACACCGTTGCGTCCCAGCTTAGGCCAGGAACACACGGTCCGGCGAAATCGCCGTCCGGCGACGTCGCGTTTGCGACTGTTGCCGTCCGGTTGTATCAAGTACACAGGAAGGCATGGGGAAGAACACACGACGCCGGACGGCGAAATCGCCGGCCCGGCGAGAAATTTAGCCGGCGACATCACCGGCTATTCTCTACTTCGCCGTCCGGTTTTGCCGCCGGACGGTAGTAGAAGTACATTGGCACAAATGGAGATGAACACAAGACACGGCAAAACGCCGGACGGCAATGTCCCCACCCATGCCACTTCTCCAGTTATTCACATGTGTAAAGTTGAGGGAAGAATTGTAAGGGTAGCTACTACGATATTTTGCTTCTGAAGAGTTTGCAACACTGATTTAACCCTCAAAGTGGTTGTGTTGCCGTTTTTTGGTTCAGTGTCGACTGTCGAGTAGGGTATAATATTTTTGTGAATAAAATGCTCCATGAAACTGTCGTTTTTCTAATATTGGATAAACCCAGAGACTACGGTTGAGTTTCTTCTTTCTCCTGTGGTGGAGCTGAGATAGCACAGCCAATTTTTTACGTCTGGACAGTGCCATTTCAAAACAACGACTGTCCTCCAAGAAGGAAATATTCATCCCCAATAGAAAATAATTGCCGCCGGACGGCGTCTTGTCGTGTGTTCTGAAAATAATTTCCGCCGGGCCCGGCGAAATCGCCGGACCGTGTGTTCCTAGCCTTAAGTAGGGTGTTGAAGTAGGAACATCTGAAGCATTAACTGCGCAATAGGGGGTTGGGGTTAACAACCCTTACTCACGACATGATACTGTTACAAGTCAACACAGTATGAGTGCCTCTGACCATCGGCTGCAGTCGGATAGCAGCCAGGGATCAGGTGGAGAGGCCAATCACATGGGATCCCAGTTGGATAACAACAGGACTGAACAACATTTTGTGTGGACGGACCCAATTAGGAATTACCTGATGACCTGCTTTGAAAGTAGTTCACCAAAACGGAGAGGATACATGGAAAGATTGCAGAGGCTATGGATAGACAAACATCCAGGGTTTCAATTTTCAGGCCAGAAGCTCCGAGATTATGTATCCTACCTCTGCCAAAATGGTTATGTAGCTGCAAGTGTTATCAATGAGCCTGAGGTTCAGCCACCTCTAGAGCAGATAGCAGCTGGAACAGAAGAAACCATTGTTGGTGAAGTAGGAGAACTGCCTGGTACACACCTTGAAATCAACAAAAGAAAGAGGAAGATCCATCATAGAATATCTCTGAAGAGACATGAACTGGCTGAAATGAACAACTTCCTAGCTGAAAGGCTTCCAGAGGATGTCAGTATCCTTGATCTCAATAGTGCTGTGTATAAGCTTGCCTTGACTAAGGTTAAACCCAGGCCAGAACAGAATCCATCAATTGTCAAGACAAGAAAAAGGGTTTCACAGCTGGAAAGAAAGATCAAGATGTCAAGACAGCATGCTTCCTGTTTGCAAAGTGTGATGGATTTCATCAGAATTGGTGGGCCATTTACCTCAAGAATCAAGTGCATTGCACAAAAGCTGAGAAGTCAACATCACACCCTAAACATGCACCTACTGATTAGTGCTAAGCAGCACTGTCTGGACAGGATACAAGCACTAATGATGGCAAAGCAGACTTTGGTGAGGCGCATGAAATAGATAAGTGACAACCAGATGTTTTACACAAATCCCTCAAAGCTTTTTAAAGGTCCAGAGTCTGTGGATGATGCTGAAAAAGTGACACCTACAATGGAGAGTGTAGAGAGATTCTGGGGGTCAATGTATGATGAGGTTCCACTTTTAAGGAGGAATATGCCAGCTTTGGGTGCTTTTGAGACTTTTTGCAGGAGACTTGGAGGAGAGGAAAAAGAATGCCATCCAGTCAGTGTTGAGGAGGTGGCAAAGGTGGTTAGGGGCTTAAAGAACTTTGCCTCTCCAGGGCCAGATGGCATAAATGGCTATTGGTGGAAAAACCTGCCATGCACCGATCAGCATCTGGCAAGGATCTTCACTTCCTTCATTAAGAGCCACTTACCAATCCCTGGCTGGTTTGTGGAGGGCCAAACATTCCTCATCCCAAAGAAGGGAGACTTGTCAGACCCTAAGAACTACAGGCCCATAACCTGCTTGAATGTCTGGTACAAGATCTTTACCAAGATCATAAGTGATTAAATATTTGAAAGCATCCAGCCTGTTTGGTAGCAGGTCTATGAGCAGAGAGGTAGCAAAAGAGGCATGGCTGGATGTGAAGAGAGTCTTCTGATTGATTGGTGTGTCACTCAGGACTCAGTGCAATATAAGCACAATTCATCCATGGCCTGGATTGATTACAGAAAGGCATTTGACAGCACCTCTCACCAACTCTTGGTGCATCCATTGGAATGTCTTTCTGTGTCATCTGATATTGTGAGATGCTTGAAAGATCTTTTCCCACTCTGGAGGACCCGTTCTAGATTACAAGCTCAAAGAGCAATGGTGTCTTCCAGTTTAGTGAACTATAGAAGAGGAGTTTTCAAGGGAGATTCCCTCAGTCCTCTTCTATTTTGTATCTCACTGCTTCCTCTATCTGTGGTACTAAGACAGACAAAGGGTTACAGCTATGGCCCGCCAGGTGAGAGAGCCCATAAGGTCACTTATATCTTTTATATGGATGACCTCAAGGTGTATGCAGCCAGCAAAACAGATCTGAAGCTGGCCATTGGTGTGGTGCAGAGGTACTCTAGTGACATTGGTATGTCTTTTGGGATAGACAAGTGTGCAGTGCTCCATCTCCAGAGAGGTTGTATGATTGGTGCAAATGAGGAAGTGCAGCTTATTGATGGCAGCATTATAAAGGCTTTAAATGCTGGAGAGACATACCAGTATCTTGGTATTGAACAGAGTCAGGTCCAGGACACTAAAAACATAAAAAATGCTCTCTGCAGTGAGTATAAAAGAGTGGTCAGACAAATATGGCAGTCAGAACTATCTGCTAAGAACAAAGTAGTTGCCACAAATATGCTTGCTGTACCAATACTCACATACTCCTTTGGAGTGATATGGTGGAATGTGAATGAGCTGCAGGACCTTGATAAAGGTACCAGGAAGAGGATGCATATGGAGAGAAGTTTGCACCCTCGGTCTTCTGTACCAAGAATATACTTACCAAGAAGTATGGGTGGAAGAGGTCTCCTTGGTTTGGCGTGTCTTCATGATAGAGTGGTTCTGGGTTTGGCTTGGCATGTTAGAAAAAGCTCTGATCCCCTTATGCAATTGGTCAACACCCATGAAATTGCTGGAGTGGGAGCATTCCTCTACAAAGCAGCACAGAATGCATCAGAAAACCATGGTCTAGACTTTGAGGCTCTGGGAGATATGGATTCTGCTCCCCTTGAGGCTAGAATAAAGTCTGCAGGAGGTAAGCAGCTGCTTCAACAACATAAAGACAAAGTCATGCATAGCTTATTTTATAGACATGTTGATGAATTGGGGCTGTTCAGAGAGCTGACATTTGCCTTTTTGTGCTCTGCAGGTCTGAAGTCTGAAACAGAGGGGTTTGTAGTGGCATGTCAAGATGGTGTCATCAACACCCTGGTTTATTGTAGCAGGGTATTGCATATGGAGGTTCCTGATGTAAGCCAAGTGTGCCATAAAGCACCTGAAACACTGATGCACATCTTATCATCATGCTCTGTGCATGCAGCTGCAGGTTACATCCATGCCCTGCAAGTGTTCTACTATCACCTTAGACACTCATACGCTATTCACAGGACACCAGTGCTGCCATATGCTTCAGGGGAGATTGAGTCCGTGGTGGAGAATGAAAAATGTTGCATTTACTGGAACTATGCCTTCTCGACTACCAGGCTGTTGTCCGCAACTAAGCCTGATGTTGTCCTCATTGACATTTCTGCAAGGACAATGTTTGTCATAGAGTTCTCTGCACCAGCTGAGGGAAACATAGCAGCCAAAGAGAAGGAAAAGCGGACAAAATATCAAGACCCACTAATAGAGCTACACAGGCTAAACCCAGGATACACTGTGAGAATGGTAGTGTTGATCATAAGAGTGCTAGGTGGAATTAGGCCATCTCTACTTTCAAATTTAAAATCAATGCCTGCTTTTGAAAGGGCTGCTAATTCACTCGCAGGGCAAATGCAGAAGGCTGTTATACTTGGGTCACTCTGTCTACTCAGAATGGATGATTTACTGGTCTCGGAATCAGTGTGATTGCTCACCACATGGACATGTGGAGTAGTTATACTGGAAAACTTGCTTGCCATCCTCTCTTAGGAATTGGAGCCTGGGGGAAAGGTGGACAAGCAACTCCTTCAAAAGGAAATAAATAATAATAATAATAAGTGATAGCAACAAATGTTTATAGGAGACATATAATGGGAGACAGGACCATCAGTGACAAGTGCAGGATGAGCAACAGTGCAATGGAGAAAGTATACAGCATATTGTCTGGTTGCTCAGTGCTAGCTCCAAGAGAGTATATGATGCAACATAACAATGTGGCAAAAATTGTACACTTGGAGCTGCAGATCAAGTATGGAAATATTGTGGAGGTCCCCACTTATTATAATAATCAGCCTCCTCCTCTGGTTGAGCTCAAGCACACCAAGATCTATTGGGATGTCCAAATGATTACAGATAGACAAATAGCGCACAACAAGCCTTTCATCCTAGTATTGGATAAGCTGGAGAAGAGGGCTTATATAATTGATATTGCTAACCCATCTGATGAGAATGCTCAGAAGACCAGAGGCAAAAACTCAGAAAATATCAGGAGCTAGCATTTGAGCTGAAAGAAATCTATGGGCTTAATACAGTGAGAATACATCCAATAGTAATATCGATTAGTGGCCTGATACTCAGGTCAGTTGTGGAAACATGTAGAAGTATTGACATGACAGATGTGGCACTGGAGAGAATGGAAAAATCTGTTCTTCTTGACACTGCATGTATTGTGCGTAACATCTCACAATAGTCATACAGTTAGGAAAATGGAATGAAGGTTGCATGAAAATGTCCCTTCTTTGAATATATATCCGCAAAAGTGTGCTCAGAAATGGAATAATAATAATAATATTCCCAGCATTCTCTGGATAATTCTGGAAGAATTTCTAGAAGAACATTTTCTGGATACAATGCAGTAAAACTAGCATTGAAAGTGGAGAAGCTACAAAGGTATTAAGAATCTAGACAGAGGAAAAGCAATTATCTGTTCAGAAGAAGTGAGAAGCTTTTCTACAGGAGTTTGCAGAAGGCAGATGCTGAAGACTGTGTTGTAGTTCCACCAGTAAAGGAAATTGAGAGATTTTGATGAGGAATATGGGCTGAAGAGGTGAATCATAACAATGATGCTACTTGGTTAAGTGGTGTGGAGGAGTCTCTACTACATGTACCTCAAATGGAGGCTATGGTGATAACAGCTAGAGGTGTCACAAAAGCAATGAACAATACCAAGAACTGGAAGGTACCTGGCCCTGATGGGATCTAAAACTTCTGGATAAAGAGATTCAACACTTACCACAGGTTCATTGCTGTGTGTTTCTCAGAGTTCTTGAAAAGTCCAGTGAAAGTGCCCCCATATCTTTCTAGAGGTGTGACATACTTGCTCCCAAAAGAGAAAAACTCAGAAGACCTATCCAAATATCGGCCAATAATGTCTCTGCACTTTCTATAAAATTCTCATGGCTTGCATCACAGAAAAAATATATTGTCATCTGCAGGAGAATGAATTTCTAGCAGAGGAGCAGAAGAGATGCATCAGGGGGTTGCAAGGGTGTAAGGAACAGTTGATGATAGATGCAGTAGTCATAGAGCAAGCTGAACAAAAGCAAAGAAATATCAATGCAGCCTTCATTGACTATAAAAAGGCTTTTGACTCTGTGCCACACTCCTAGCTTCTTGCAGTACTTAATATGCACAAAATTCACCCCGGAACAGTCTCACTCTTGAGGCATCTCATGTCTTCTTGGTAAACTGTATTGCAGGTTGAGCATTCAGGTGGGAGGATTACAAGCTTGTGTATCCCAATAAGGAGGGGAATCTTCCAGGGGGATAGTCTTAGTCCCTTGTGGTTCTGTCTATCACTCAATCCTCTATCCTTCATTCTGAAAGCATCTGGGTATGGATATTAGATACAGTATCAAAAGCTCCCCCAATATGCATTGCACATTGTCACACCTCCTATACATGTATGATATTATGTTGTGAGCTATGCAGCCAGTGAAAGACAGGTAAAGCACTAATTGGCACTGTTTTTTGATGAAATTCAAATGTTCTCTGACCTGAGCAAGTGCAAAACACTGAGTATTGTGCAAGGAAAACTTCAACCAACAAATTTTGTTTTATTGTCAGGGGAGGCATCTGATATCATGGGGGAGGATGATACATATAAATACTTGGGTCTTGTCCAGACCAAGAGGCTGAACCACAAGGATATACAAGGAGTGGTCACTGACACATGCTTGAAGAGAGTTGGTGCTGTACTGAGAGCCAGGCTTGATGGGAGGAACTCATTCAAGGCTATTAATACATATGCATTCCCAGTCCTTGCATATACATTTGGTGTGGTGAAATGGTCAGAGACAGACTTAGAAAGTATAGCTTGCTCCACCTACAAGTTGTTGACTAGGTACAGATTGCATCACCCAAGGTCAGCAGTTGAGCACTTGATAAACCCAAGGAGTAAAGGTGGAAGAAGTATGGCTGATATCCATAGACTTTGTCAGGGGCAGAACCAGTCTCTTAGGATTTATTTTCTTACTCAAGACTCACTCTTGCATAGGGTTGTGGTGGCATTACACACCTCTTGATCTTTGTCACTCTGAATTTGCAGATCTGAGGCTTGTTGGGGACAACATAGCCTCAGTAAAACAGAAGTGGTTAGAAAAGCCACTGCATAGCAGTCATGCCTATGATCTCTGTAGCCCTCTAATAGATAGGGCAGCATCTAATGCTTGGCTGAGCTGGGGAGGAATTTTTGCAGAGACAGAAGGCTTCATGTTTGCCATCCAGGATCAGTGTATTGCTACCAAAAACTACCTGGAATACATTGTAAAGGAGAATCTGGAATCAGTCACCTGTTGAAGATGTCATCAGGCATCTGAAACAATCCAGCATGTGACAAGTGCTTGTCAGGCTCTGGTGGCATCAGACTACCTCAAAAGACACAACCAGGTGGCGGGGATCATGCATCAGAGTTCAGCATGTCAACACAGCCTTGTGCAGAATTCAATTCTGTATTATCAGTATGCTCCCAATGCAGTTATTGAGAATACAACCCATAAGTTGTATTGGGATTGATCAGTGCTCGCAGACAAGACAATAGCAAACAATAGGCCAGTCATCATATTGATAGATAAACAAAAACAGAACAAAAATTTTTTCTATGGCGCAACAGCCCTATGAAGGGCCTAGGCCTACCAGCTGTTTGCCAGTTTCATATTTACCAAACTACACAGTCCGTCCAAGCAAAGAAGACACCCCAGCAAGACGGGAAAACGACTCCAGCCCGGCCAATACCGGTCCAAGAGCAATAAATTCTCAAAAGAACCCACAGCCCCCAAACCAACACCAACCAAGCTGAAGCCATCCCCACCCCACCAGAATGCCCACCCAGCCCGGACAGAAAATACAGCAGGCAAATAATCATCAACCAGGATAGAGGTAACGTGTGGTTAGCACGTCGATCCTCTCAACCATATGCCAGTCTTCACAACCAAGTGAAGATGCATAACACCTCTGAATAACATGCAGTTAATCAGTTAGAGTGTAATGCAACAATTACTATTCCTCCAGAAACGGAAAATGACTGACTGTCTTTACTAACAACAGCCAATCTCTTAAAGGAGGAAAAGCTAATAATAATAATGATAATAATAATAATAATAATAATAATAATAATAATTGATTAGAATCTTCATATATTGCAATAAAAATAGACAAAGGACTTCTGCAACTGCAAGTATTGACCAATGTACTAAATAAAAAGCAAGATCCATAGATATATAGAGATTTTTAAATCAAAAAATTTTGTTTTAAAATGACTGTTTCAAAAGAAACTATAACCCACATGGTTTTCCATGTTTTCATTTGTGAAAAATGAGGTTGTAATATTGGGAAGTGGAACAACCCTTTGGGTTTCCCCACTAATGAAAGCATACGCTAAAGAATAATAAATGGAGATTCTAATTAAATATTATTATAATTATCCAACAGTTAGTGTACCGTACTGCAATATCTAATGATAATTCTTCCCTAGGCAGTAATAATAACTTATATAGTCAGTTATATAGTAATAGCTTTTATAAGGTCTAAAACTTATATTATAGTTAACATGCATTAATTGTAACACACATGATTAATTGAAACAGTAGCCACTCAATTCTATCATATGTATCTGGGCCCTGGCTTATAAACATTCTACAATCCACATTACTCATAATAATTCGTGGATTTTATGGGCGTTATTGTCTCATAAACGTTTCCAATAAAAAGTAAATTCTACAGTTTCAGCTGATTAAAAAAATGACATGGAACAAATTTACCTCAAGTAAATAGAATATTGGAATATCCAATGCTATTCCTTTAAAACCAAAACTTTGCTCCTAATTTAATGATTTCGATATATAAATTGATTTATTATTATGAATATATTTAATAATAAATATCAATCATTATTTTTATAGTGAGATTTTAACAGGAATCATCATTGTCGCTAAAATATTATCATAACCTACAAACAAAATTGTAAACAAACCAAGTCAGAAGACCCTAGCCTTGTAATCTAAAATGGCCGCAATGATTCAAGTTTGAACAGCGATATCATGAATTTTTCGTCTGAACCAATTTACATAGACATATAACCTACATCTTAAACCTTCATTATTCATCATCACTCATTCATCCTTTGCTTAAAATACTTGGAAACCAAGTCGCAATTGTAAAGAAAGAATAAAGAATACATGGGATTTCCTATTCCACTCAAACCATCGCGGCCTTTTTGATTTGAATGTTAGGGTCTTCTAGTGAGTTTTGGCTGATTGTTGATTCAACAGCTGATCATTTCCAAAATTTGGAACATTGTAAATCGAGAGTTTTATTGGTGAATCTACAATCCCAATCACTTGTTTTTCATCAGAAAAACAAGCTGTAAATCTTTATAAGCCAGGGCCCATATGTATCATATGTATCAACTAGCCGGCAGGCTTGTTTCGCTCGCCTTCTCCGCCTAGCCAGGACCCCCAACAATATAGGCAGTGTAAGTGAGTCAAACAGGCTTGCTTCGCTTGCATGCAAAACCTCTGTCAGTGTCAGCTAAGAAAAAAACAGGCTTGCTTCGCTCATCTGCAAATTCCATTCAAAAGGGATTCAAAATTCATTGAGCACAGCATTTCTACATCTAATCTGGACCTGTTTACCTTATTCCAACATTTTCTGCCAATTTGATCTCGAAAAATCTAAGATAAACTCAGAAAATTCTAAAAAAATGGTAAAACGCTAATATTAAGCGTAACCTTGGGAAGTATATCAGACATAGTTTGAAAGTATCTTCCCAACTAGTTCATCTATAATCTTGCTGAACCATTGAATTTACAGTTAGGATTGGTTGTATCAAGGCGGAAGATATGCAACCCACAACATATCTACAATTTTGAAAACCTGGTTACTGGCGTAATCTTGAACGGATTGCAAATATATTTTAACAACATTTCTAGACCTTATCTGAACCTGACCACCAAATATCAACATTTTCTACCAATTGGTTCCCGAAAAAATGAGGTAAACGCCGAAAAACTCTAGAAAAACTAAAATATTTGTCGTATCCTTGAAAACTTTTTAAAATCCGTTCTTTGCGTGTCTAAACGTCAAACTGAACATGCCTGCCAAATTTGAACGCATCTGGTTCAGTGGATTTTCAGTTCTGGTGATGAATGAATGAAAGGATGAATTAGTGCCATTTCGCTTTTATATATAGAGATGCTATGATGAGTTGATTGTAAAATTTCGCCATTTTATTCTATTGGTCAGGGCCATGTCTCATAAACTTACAATAAAAAATTATACATGATTAGTTGATTTTACAAACTTTTCTTTCTCATAAATGGCTTAGTTCCAATAAAATGAAAATTCCACAATCTTGGCAAATATGTAATGAGAACACTCCAACAGGAAAATTTTATTCTGAGCGGTATGCTAATAACTTCAAATAGGTTACGTTTGCTGGACTGTTTCTATTTCTTCTTTGAAATAAGACAATGAATTCTTATATTCTGCTATTTCTAATACAAGTTATTTTCCTATTTAATTATTTCAAATATTTTGTTAATAATTTATTCCCATTATGATCCATTGGCCTGAGTCGTGAATCTCATTTTTGATTGCATTCAAATTACGTTACCAGTACTTGGGAATTAGTTTATTCTGTGTATATTAAAGAAATATTTCAATATATCATTGTTTTAATATATTCTATTTGAAAGAGATATATTTTATATATAAAATAATTTTAGAAATCTGGTTTTGTACAATTCAAATACAGTACTTTTCCTTCATGCTCTTCCCTTCTTTCTGAAGTGAAAGCTGTGAATCAAAAGTTTTATTGGTGAATCTAAATTTCCAATCACTCAATCACTTGTTTTTCTCCAGAAAAACAAGCAGTGAATACAATTTTTGGTATTTTAATAGGTAGTTATGAGACATGCCTCAGGGCCTCCTATTAAAGGTTGATATGCTTGTTTCTAACACTCACCTCTTGACCGTTATTATAGAATGCCATTAATGGAAGAGCCGCGTTTTGAAAGTGATCATGGAAAGTGATATTTTTTGATTCTTCAACGCCTAGATAGCACGTACACTTTGGATGTGCAGAGCAATATCCCTGTCAAACGCAATATCAAGACCCATTTAGAGAACAGAGATCTGATACAGTTGGGCCAAACTTTCCAAAGCTGACCCAGGCAAGGGGCATAGTGCGGGAACCGTTCTCAAAACATTAGGCAACTAATGTCTTATTGGACAGTGGATTAGAGCAGCAGTTAATGTCTCTAATCAAGTTTATCACACTCAGCTTTTGGGTCATAAGAAATTTTGGCCCAACTGTACAAAGTAATGATACAAAGAATCGAAAAAAAATATATACATGTATAGTTTTAGATTATTAGGAGACCCTTATTAGTCCAGTCATTTTAGGTTTCGCATGAGAAAAAACTCAGGACGCTGCCATATTTTCGTGTTATGTTCCTTGGTCCTTGGACAACTTAAATCCAAAAAGTTGACCTTCTAAACCTTGTGCTTAATACAGAGTGCCCCAAAAACTAAAAAACTAACTAACTACTAATTTACCTGAAAGTAAAATAAAACAATTGATGGAGACGCATTGAATCAATGGCAAAGTGAAAAATAGAAGTTAGCCTATCAATAAAAGATCCTTTGAAGAACTTCTTTAATTTTTGTACATCAGAAATTCATTCAAGAAGACTTGATTTTGTATGGGAAAATATAATGTTTTCTATTATATGTAGACTGTTGAATGCTCTTTCACTCTTGGGAATTCTTCAAAATTCTTCTTAATTATATTAGGATTATATTACTTGGTTCCAATTGCTAATTGAACATTGAACTTATATTGGGAGAGAACAGGCTACCAAATTCAAAGTGGGGGGGTTGAAGCAATTGATGAGGGGGGATTTGCGCTTATGTTCATGGGGGGATGGGCACCTCTGCTGACACTTGTAAGGAATTCTAGTTCAAATAGTTGATTGAACCATACATTTTCATGGCTGATTCCATTCACCACAAATATTGACTAAACTAAAATAGCAACACCTTTAAAATAGAGCAATAATCTTACAAAAGGAAGATATTGAGTTTAGTTACATTTTGGGCCGCTAGTTGGTGTTGGTGGAAGTGTTTGCTACCAAGGTCTATAGAAGGTCAGGACACGGGACACGGTCACCATATTGAGTCTTAATAGCGGGCAGTAGATTCAAAACTTAAAAATTTTGAGCCAAAAATTACCCTTTCATTCAAAGTCACTACAGCTGTGATATTACTAATATAAGCAGCTTTCTCAATTTTAAGACCCAATATGTCCTGGCCGCCTTCTATAGACCTTGTTTGCTACTGGCTGCTTCAATATTTACTATCTGCTGGCTGACAATAACAAACAAATAAAATTTATTTTCCTCCACCTACTATGCAAATTCGCAGTTACTCCCCTGAATCAAATAATAAGGCTTCACGTTCTCTCCCTAGGGAGACAAAGAGGATCAGAATTCCCTTGGGAATAAATAACTCCATTTAAAAAACATGGGAAGCATCTCTATGATATTTTGCATCTACATTTGGAGCTTAGACGTGAACTGTAGAACAGTAAACAGTATAGAGTGCACAGTTTGGTAGAAAGGTTGGTTTTGCATATATGATGAAGGAATATTTTCAAAACAATGGATCATGATGAAAGAAAGTTGAATACTTGTATATTATTCATAAAATTATATAAATGTATAAATGTATACATATGAAAGTAGAGTACTGAAGTAAAACCAAACTTTATGATTTAACAGCTGGAATTCTTGTTTACCATCAAATATCAACACTATTGAATCGATTAGAATCATATTTGCTGATTCATTCCTTAGTCCGGTTTCTTATGAAGAAAAACAATCTCCTGTGTGCAAGTTCGTGGGCATGGCAAGAGACCCATATATTCTGTTTCTGAGGTATCTAAGGATATTCAAACCACTTGATGGACATCTGAGGGTTGCGTCTGGCTTGAGTAATGGCAGATTCAAATGGCGGATATTTTGAGACTGCAGCACTCCAAGAAAATGCTTGTAGAATCGTAACCAGTAGAGATACAGACTTCAAATTACCAGCAATCGATTTACAATAAATTTTTCTACAATTTTGGTTATTACACATTTTGTGATAAAATGTAACCTAAATCCAGAAAAAAAAACCTTTTTCAAAAACAAATGTGTTTCCCAATATCTGTTCAAATACAGTACAAATTTTGTGAATATCATTTGGAAACAACTTTTTTCGATAGACTATTGGGATCAAGAGTATTGGCAATAGTATTTGTGATTGATTGCCATTGATTAGAGGGTTTCCTGAATATTGGTTTCCAAGCTATGGATTTCAACATATTTCCTTGTACAACAAAAAAAATTATATTTTCACTAAAAAAGAGCCAGAACATATATTTATATCCTTATATTTAAGTTTTGTACCAGAATATTTCTTGTGAGATCATATTTAGGAGAAAACCCTACTATACCGCCCTTAATTCAGGTTATTTCAAGTAGGAAGGACTCTTCAAGGATAAAAAAATAAGGACCGCCGTAACTTTCGTAAAAGTTGGCAGATCTTGGCAAACTTTAGCTCATTGTTTTCAGCTCGTCAAGGCGGTTGAAATGCATATATTATTTGTAAAATTTGATCAAGATTGAATAATTTCACGACCTTGAATACTTTGAGTTCATCTACATATACCGAGAAAAATGCGACTTTTTGTGTTAAAATGAGTATATGTTGGATGAAATTGACTGGAAAATTTTGCATTTCCGCCCAAATTATAGAGCATAAACTCTTCTATTATTTTGTATGTGAAAATCATGAATTCGTCCTGCTGAAATTAGGTTTTTTAAAAAAAAACAAGAACTGAAAATTCACTTTTTCTTTCTTCCCTACTATCATTAACTGAAAAATTTGATGTAAATTTAGATTTATCAGAATTATTGATGCATTTTGAATCTCAAATCATAGAGAATTGAAATCTCTGCAATTTCAGATCAAAGAAACATCCATGAATTAAATCAATTTTGGTTGTTACACATTTTTTTATGAACATACATCCAGAGAAACAGCTCTTTCAAAAAAATATTTTTCTCAATATCTCTCTACAGTATAAATTTTGTGAAAATTATTTATAAAACAATATTTTTGGACTACCTATAATGGTTTATCATACTTTGTGATCTGTGTGTTATAATTCAATTTAAGTTTATTATTATTATAATAGTGTGTTTATTGTTTTAATTTCAACTAATTATCAATAGTCCACTATCATATTATACTGGAACAATGATAATAGAATGTCTTTGTTGAATTAGACAAGAAACCGCTTTTGAGGTTTGAAAGTATAGTTAACCTCAACTTATATGGTAGTTGAAGTTAGTAAAATTGTTAAAGTTAGTAAACTTTAGTAGATTGTTGAAGTTTTTCAATTGGAACCCGGACTTTTCAACATAAATTTAAACAAATATCCTCTATTAGAAAGCCTTTATTATGTTGTATGAGTTGTATCAACATGAAATATGTTATTTTGATTTTAATTGTCCTAATGAACAGGTTTTCATGATCGGTTAGACAGTTACTGTTGTGTTGTGGACAAAATCTGTCTTGCAGAATTTACAATTCAACATTTGTAATACCTATGCGGTATGTACTTCCTGGAAGCTTTGTTAATGCTCTTGTTTTCTTTTATTTTTGTAGCTTATAAAGCACAATTTATAGCTATGTAGCTATTAAA
Organism: Sogatella furcifera; assembly: GCA_017141385.1. NCBI lineage: Eukaryota > Metazoa > Arthropoda > Insecta > Hemiptera > Delphacidae > Sogatella > Sogatella furcifera. The sequence goes on from CM029548.1 coordinate 39,384,158, forward strand.
GCTAGATTGTTTTCACAACTTTCTTACATGTTTAATGTAACGTTAATTAAAATGTAATCTATTATAGTAAATTTGAAGTGATTCAGTTGATTGCTTGAATATCTTCATCTTTTTATTAGGTTTTAGTTCTACATATTAGCCTAATCAAAAGATGAATAATAGAAGTTTCATTGCTCAATCTAGTTTCTCATAACTTTCTTATTATTATCAGTAACATTACTTTAAAACTGGAAGCAATATCAACTTATTTGCCTTCATTTTATTGTTACTATATAACTTCCCAGTTATTTCATTCCTCATTCTTTTATGTCACCAGTTTTGTGTAGTTTGTAAATACAGAAATTATAAATTGGGAAGTAGAAGCTAGCCTACCATACTTCCTAGTTTTGAGATTTCAGATTGGACTAAGTTCAATTTTTTTACAGCTGATCTCTTTTATATAAATATACTTACCGAGTTTAATAAAGATCGGTTAAAAGAATTTGAAGATGAAAATAATTTTGTAAAACATGCAAAATGGCGGATATCTGGTGAACGAAGCGTTTTTCAAAAAAAGATTATCTGTGATATTTTCTTTATTTTGATCCATAGAATTAGTCAAGTCATTCTAGGGTTGGAGGTGGAACTAATTGCAACAAAGATATTTTATGGTGGAAATGATAGCTGACAACCTCCTATTTAACGTGTGGAAAATCCCACTCTCAACTCATGTCAGAAAGTTGTTTTTTGGCCGCCATATTGGAAAATTTCTGCACATTTTTTGGTTTTCTTGAAATAACGTTGAAACGAGGCATTGAACAATAAAACTTACTCAACCTTTTTTTTAGTAAATAAAATTTTCAAGAGAATGGTGGTAGAATCATCTCTTTATCTTCACTAGAAACCGAGTTATGATTTTTCAAAAAATAGGTTAATTTCCAAGAAAAACTATAATTGAGTATTTTCAGTTTTTGTTCGCTCAGATCTTCTGACATATTGATTGGAGTTGTTCAATTCAAAATCCCTCTGGGGATAATTTCGTCCTCTTTGATTTGAGACCATGTAGACCTTTCTCCCTTGTATAGTTTTTGAACTAGAGCAATTAAAAGATATCCTTCCCAGTATTTGAAAAAACACTATTTCGGGGGAAAATGGTCTCCAAAAAAGTTTTTACCGTGCTTGCATTGATATTTTTTCTGGTAATAATGTCTTTCAGATCAATTTCTAGCAGATAAGCTACTCACCGACCTGAGTTGAGATTATGTTCAATATTAATGACCCTTCAAGGATCTCAATCTAAGGATACCTCTAACTATTGTAAAAGTCATTGGATCTCAACAAACCATATCTCATTCTTTTCAGCTCATCAAGGCGGTCTAAATTTATATATCATAGGTCAAATTCGGTCAAAATTGTGGAAAATAACTCCTGAGATAATATTGACTTTTCTACCATCATATCCAAAAAAATGTATTTTTTTGCTTACAAATGAGTATATTTTTGAAGTCCTTTGTGATAAAAAAATGAAAATACATTAAAAGTGAAGCCAAATTCTTTCTCTTCAATCTCCTATAAATAAGGTTCATGGCATCACACATTTAGAATAGTTACATCAACTTGAACTAGAAGTTAGATTAGATTAGATTAGATTACTTTATTCAAATAGATAACAAAATTCGGCTTAGATTATACATTGTAATATGAATGAGTAAAACTAAATTATCCTATAAATTTCACAAAATAGAGACGATAATAGAATAGATTTTATAAAGTAAAAATACGGAAACGGTGATGTAATGAATGCAAAATTTATACAAATTTCAAATTGGAGGTTCTGCAAAATGAATAAGGAGTGTAAGTTATCTAATTGAAAAGGCGAAGTTTAGACATATATATGTCCATTCTTGGGAAAGGATAATAAGGATATCCTTTCCATTAACACTTGGCCTTGGGTTGAAAATCAATAACGAGCTATTAAGATTACTAAAGATAGTAAGAAAAATTATTATACAATTTAAACTAGATTTAAATGGATCAATACTTAATCGTATTCGAATTATATTATAAGATGAGTAACAATAAAAATGATAATGATAAATGGTACTATTGATTGACTTAAAGTAAAATAAATTAGAGTAAAATCATTTACAAGTATATGGTAGTGAATGAAAATGTGCGATGAATGACAAGAGTGGGTTAATATTATAATAACGGTTTGGATGATGAATGTGTGATGATAGTGTAAAATGGAAGTTCAAATTATAATTAAGAGTATGAAGAGAAAGTGATGATGGTGTGTGATGATAGTGGATTTATTCAAGTATGTAAGTAATAATAAGGGGAATAGTGGAATTTGTCATGTTGCTCTAGGTTTGGACATATTCGATCATTTTGTCAACAAGATGTTTTCTAAACTTCAAGATGAAGCTCGCTCGGCTCTCAATAGACCTAATAGATTCAGGGATGGCATTCCATTCACGGCAGCCTGAGACTAGAAAGGACTTAGTATAGATTGTAGTTCGGTGAACTGGAATCCTCAAAGTATTTTCTCCAGTTCTCGTGCGTGAAACGTCTATTCTCCTACCCTCAGAAACAAATTTGAAATCGTTTTTAAAATAATTAGGTTTACCATATTTTAAAATATCCCTGACAAGCTTGACAATTCGAAGAAGTCTCTGATCGGGTAACTTTAAGGTTGAGCTTGAAATATGTGCTTGGGTGATTCTTTCATGACGTTGGAGAGAGTAAACAAATCTTAAGCAATAGTTTTGACAGCGCTGTAGTTTATCATTGAGTGTTACTGTCATGTCATTGAGTACAGAGTTACAGTACATAAAGTGTGGGAAGATAAGTGATTTAACCAGCAGCAATCTGATATTTCTTGGTAGGATGTCTTGCAACTTCTTTAGTGAATGCATGGCTGAAAAGACTTTATTACATGTTTTATTAACCTGTTCTGACCAATCTAAATTCTTATTCATGATGATACCTAAGTTTTTAACAGAGCTACAGTAAGGAATTTCGTTACCATCTATTGTTATTTTCTGGATTGTGTTGAAGTTAATATTATTGATGAGGCGTGAGTAACCGATAATTATTGGCTGTGTTTTAGTAGGATTCAGTTTGAGACCATTTTTATTTGTCCATTCAAAAATCGATCTTACATCTTCATTAATTTTATCTATAGTTTCATTGATTTCAGTGGTAGGGCAGCTAGCATAAATTTGAAGGTCGTCAGCATAGGTATGGAATTTGGAAAACTTGATAACAGTAGGGAGGTCATTTGCATACAGAGTAAATAAGAGGGGACCTAAAATGGAGCCTTGAGGAACGCCTTGTTTAACATTTTTCCAATTTGATTTGTTATCACCAACAGTTACACATTGTTTTCTATTTTTCAGGTAAGAATTGAACCATCCTAGTGTTTGATCACTAAATCCCAGTATAGCTAGTTTGTTAAGCATAATTTCATGGTCAACAGTGGCAAAAGCTTTGGAGAAATCAAATAAGGTCAAAACAGTACATTTCTTATGGTCCATAGCTAGCCTGATATCGTCAGTTACACGTAGAAGAGCTGTTTCAGTAGAATGAGATTTACGAAAACCAGATTGAAAGTCATGAAGTTTGGTATTTTGTTCAAGAAATGCTACAACTTGGCCATGAATGAGTCTTTCAAGTACTTTAGAAAGGGCGGGGAGAATGCTAATTGGCCTGAAATCATCAACTTTAATAGGTGAGGCAACTTTGTTCAAGGGACGAACTAATGCAAGCTTCCAATTATCAGGGAATTTTCCATTTACAAGAGATTTATTAAAAATCAAAGTGATGGTTGGAAGAACTACACATAACATTTTCTTTATTAGATTGATTGAAATTTTATCTGCTCCAGTAGCATTGCTGTGCATGTGTTGAATTGCTTTGAGTGTACTTTCTTCTGAAATAGGATTAAAGTGGAATTGATTAGCAACAGGAATATTCAAATTAGTTACTTGGTCTTTCAAATTATTTATATGTTCACCTATGATAGTTTCGTCACGTTGAGTTGAATGTGAGATAAAATGATCATTTATGTCATCCAAAGGTAAGTCGATTTCAGTTTCGGATTTGCATTTACCTAGGCCAAATTCTTTTATTCCACGCCATAATAGCTTAGAGTCAAGTTTATTGTCTTTCATGAATGAATTGAGATATCTGATTTTTGAATTACGTAATTCCTGCTTAACTTTATTTCTTATACGTCGGTATTCAAGTAAACTATTCAAGTCAGACGTCCTCTTAAATTTTCTATGAGCTTTGTCCCTTTGTCCCATCATTTTTAAAATGACGTCAGTCATCCAAGGTACTCGTCGTTTTCTATTTATCCTCCTAGTCACATTAGGCGCATGTTTGTCGTATAAATCAAGAGTAAATTTTTCAAAAGATTCAACCATATCATCAACTGAGGGCAATGTCTCAATTTGATGCCATGGAGTCTGAGCTAAGTCAGTCAGAAATGCAGTTTCGTCAAAGTGTTTAAAGTTCCTATAAGTAATAAATTTCTGATCAGGTTTAGGTGTCTTATGAGACAGCACACAATAGATCAAGTCATGCCCAGAAATAGCCGGGACAGCAACCTGACCAAAGTGAACTACCTCATTTGGGTCACTGACTACTAAGAGGTCGATGAGAGTATCAGATTCGTTTGTATGATGAGTTGGGTCAAGAGGTAAGATAGTCATGTTAAGACAGCGAAAAGTTGTTGTCAACTGATAATAGTCGAAGTTGTGGTTAGTCATGTTCAAGTCCGTGTTCATGTCGCCCATAACTAGTATACGACTGTAGAAAGGCATGAAGGCTAGTAGAGCATTTTCAAAATCTAGGAAATGGCCTATTTTTGGAGGTCTATAGCATATACCAATGAGTAATTTGTCTGAGCTACTAAAAGATAATTCAAGTATCATGAATTCAGGTTTGGCTGAGTATTCTTGTTTTGATGTAGTTAATATTTTTGTTTGTATCCCATCTTTAACAAATAATGCAACTCCCCCACAAGCTTTATTCAAACGATCGTTACGGAAAAGATTATAACCAGGTAATGCGACTTGCGAAGAAGGTATACTGGGCTTTAAAAATGATTCTGAAATACCAATAATATGAAAATTTTGAAAACGAAAAATTGCTCTAAGTTCATCTATATGACAGCTAAGGGACTGAACATTAAGATGAGCTGCTTTAAGAATTTTGTTAAAGGGCTTGAGCCCTTAGAGCCCAATAGAAATCCAGTGTCATTATAGTCATTATTATTAATTATTGAGGGCGAGCGAGCTAAATTGTCAGTACGGGGCATCAATAGAATAGCCAAGAAGCATGAGACCAACCGTAGAGCAACACATGACAGTGAGAGTGATGATGATGGTGATGATGATGATGATGAAACTAAGCCTAATTGAAATTTTAGAGTCTCTAAAACAGGTCATCAGCGTCGGGCTGATAACTTCGGCTCCTATGATATTATATAAAATAAATGGCAGCATTGATTGTGTAGCGCGCTGTTTCACATCGGTCACAAATGGGGTGTTCAACGTATTATAAACAATCTCAAATGTTGGAGTTCATCATTTAACAATTTTCAAGGAAATTTAGTTGATGTTCCATCGCGATTTAGTTGAGTGTTCAGTTTTTGTCGAAATAACATATCCAAGATGGGGGGGGGGTGCTCAGGGAAGTAGCTTCTGAAAGTAGTGATACGGGTAGTGGAGGAAGACGTCTCTCGAGCCAGACGATGGGAGTGGAAGCAGACGAACTTTCTGTCACTGAGGTAGCATTCCAAGGAGATTTCTGCGATATGAGCTGTAACGAGAGAGCAGAACGGCAGAAAACGACAGAAAACCAAAAATTATCTGATAGAAGTAAAAGGTATAAGAAGAAGGAGAAGTGTGGAATAGAATAAAAGATACAGTCATGCAACGTAAAATATAGAGTTGAAGTGAGTGAGATGCAAACGTTATAATAAGGGAGAGCGACTACTCAGTACTATAAAGTGAAAAGAAAGGTGAATGAATTAAGAGTCAAAATGTTGTAACGTTGTGAAAGAGAGGGAATAGTTAACTATTGTTGCGAGGTAGGGGGTGAACGAAGACCGTACACATATGAACAAGAATAGTGGATGGGTGAAGAGCGAGAGAGGTTGAGTGAGAAGGAGTGAGTGAGTAAGTGGGAGAGAGGAAGAAAGTGAGCGAAAATAGTGAAGGACAAAAGAGGTGTGAATAAAAGTTATGTATGAATGAGCTGAGCTATGGAATAGTGGAGAAAGGAGCTAACGAAAAAAAGAGCTATTCTATCAGAGGGAAGAATGGTTTCAAGTAGTATTGATGGGAGGGTTAATGGTGGGATAGTGAGGAAGGCAAGAGATGACAGGAGGAGAAGATATTAATTATTCATGCAGAACGACTAATTACGTAAGTAATAGCACAAAAAAAACAATCAGAGTTGAAGATATAAAATTTCCAAACAATTGTGCTAGTTTAAAAAGTTTTTTTAGCGGTGATTTAAATTAATATAATGATGTACTCAGTGGCGCCGACTTTGGGGGGGCAAGGTACTTTCTGCCCCCTCAATAATCACTCAGGGGGGGCAATGCGTGTATTTTGCCCCCCCAATATTCATAGATTACTAGAGAAATTCTCATCAATTTTTTGAGTATCAATTATCAATAAGTAGGCCTATTGAAAGAATATTTTTTGCCATCACCAATTCCAAATAGCTCAAATGAAACCAATTTGAAACAATGGTCTAGCTATTTTTATTATATTCACAACTGGAAACTGGACTATGATAGTGTGGAATGATATAGTCCTACTATTATTATTTTGAAATACTACTTCCACATTGTCCACAAACCATAGAAATAGACGATCAGTCTCCTGTTTATTATTTGCATTAGCCAGCTAGGCGTCTGGGCTTAGATTGTTATAGCCGCATATGAGTCGTTAATTGCAACATTTTACAAGAACTTCATTCTTAATTAATTTTTTAATGTAAAACTCTCCCACTCTTCTTTCTTTGAAAATATAATACAGTCTATATAAATACAAAATCAAATACAAAATCTAGATAAACATAACAAACTACTCAATAATATGGAACTAACATTCATAGCCAGAATTACTCAGTTTTCCACTAGTGAGAGTGGTGGTTAGCACATGGCACATCTATTTGTGTTTCATGTATTTCGTGCGATTTTTTTTTATATCCGTTTATTAACGTTATGAGAGGAAATTGTTAAAATTCTAATTAAAAACGAACTAGATGTATATTATGTGTAAGTTGGATGCAAATTTGCATTCAACCTACACATCAGAATAAATTCAGTACCTTAACTATTACCTATATTAATTTTTTCTAAATATTTTTTTCCGTGTTCAAAATTGGAGGAGAAACTTAATTCATTTACTACCAAGAATCACGATTATAATGGCCAATTTGAATTGAATTAATGAATAATTATAAGGAATTCAAAGTAGTTGAATGGATCAGATTATCTCTACATTACAGAATTCAGCACAAAATCACATGCAAAGATGCAGTCTCACTGCTCGTGTATTTTTGTGTATTCTCACAACCCCCTCCCCCATCCTCAGATGGCACCCCCCTCGGATGGCACCCCCCTCTCATTAATATTCAGTTTGCCCCCAATATTTTGATGAAGTCGGCGCCACTGGATGTACTTATTATTATTAAAGGTTTATTTCTAGATAATATGCAATTTCGGCAGATAGTAGTTATGATTATGATCAGGACAGGAATGAATCCATCAGTACCTAGTTGGAGACACTTCAAAGTCAGGCAGGTCAATAAAATAATCGTTATTCGTAATATTAGTCCATGAAATTTATTAGTGGTGCTTTGGTCTGGAAGTCAGAACTAACAGAGAATCGATGAATTCACGCTCATGATATTAATTATTTAAATCAGAAGTTACAATAGAAAATAATTATAGATTAATCAATTTCTACAGAAGTTTAAGGTTCAACTGTGCAACATCGAAACTTTGCCAAATCCGAAAATAATTTTGTAAAGTTTGTAAAGTTATTTTGTAATTTCTCAAAGTTGACGTGAATTTTCATCAAAGAGACTTGAATGGTAGAAACTAAAGTACATAGTTTGTTATTGTCATGCAGATTGAAAGTTTATATTTTATAGATGACCCTGATAATTTCAAACTCTCTAAATAAATGAATTTCGGTAAAGCTAGAAGATAATCTGAAAATACATAATCTGCTTCTATCTGCTATATTACCGTAAATTAATCAGGAATATATTGAGAACTCAGTAAGGTTGGAAAGAGGTTCTATAATGGAAAATTACTTGCCGATTAAAAATAATATGAAATTAAATAATACATTTTTCAAAATAATTAATATATAAATAATAAAAATTGATTGTTGAATAGGTATTAGTGTGCTAGCTATTATTTTATCGAGTTGGGTTGAATGTGTAAATTAAATATTGTTAGTTCATTCTTACAACTTCGAATGAACTCACCCGGACTTAGTGTGACCGATGGAATGTGACAGGCGCTCACTGGAGGTGGAGGTGCTCGATGCGTTCCGCCGTCCGAATGCGCCGTGTTGGGCCCTCTCCAACGGTGAACTTTATACGCCCATCGCTGGTCCACGTATTCTTAATGCCGTACATGGTGGCGGCAGCGTTGAGTAGGGCCAGACGATGTCGGGTAAGATCCTCCCTGATGACAACGCCTGTGCCCGCGAGCTTCCGCTTCGCTTGGAAGACCCGCTGCCGTACCCTATAGCTGCTGAATCGTACTATTATCGGGCGAGGTCGGTCCGCCGTCGAATTCGGATTCCCATTCTTTGTCGTCGCTTTCTTCTCGAGGCGTCCAACACGGTGAGACCTGTGGATGTCCTCCAGAGGCAGCTTGATTGCGAGTTTATCCTCGAGCAATTTGATAACAATGTCATCAGTGTTCTCTTTTTCACTTTCCTTTATACCGAACACCCGAAGAGATGTACGGCGGCCATATTGCTCCAAATCGTCCACTTTCAGTTCGCACTCTCGTTCTACGTCTGCCAGCCTCTCTTTGAGGATGGCATTTTCCGATTTTAGGTCATCCAACTGCGCTTGGAAAGTATGCAGGGCTTCGGCGACCGCCATGCTCACTTCCTCCCTTACTTTTAGAAGAATTTCTTCAGCCAGGCTAGAGGTCGTTGCCCCTGCTTGAACGGTTGAGCGAGGTACATTCTGCCTTGGGGTTGACTGGTTCGTCGCTTTGCCACCACGACCCATTGTTTGATGAACAAGTGGAAGAGAATACAAAAGGCGAAGACGAAGCACAAAAGCAAACACTGAACGAAATTTGAAAGGTATACTGAAACTGCCACGTGGTAATAAATGTATGAGCGATTTATGAATAAACGCGATTAAAAACTGAAAAACTAATTAAAAATAGATACACTGAACAACAAACTGCACACGATGATATAAAATTAATTACAATAGCTGTGAAAAAACCCTGCGAAAATACGTTTAAAACAAGAGCCGAAGTTACACGTGTTCACTCGCTTCTCATGACGCTACTAGAGCTAGAAGTTCTGTGAACGGTAGACCTCACAAAGTCATAAACACGGAGTCTCGTAGACCTCTCGGAGACCTCACAAAGTCTGTATTCACAGTATACGTTCAGTAGTCCAGTCAAATTAAGCAAAAAAAGTAAAAGTCGGAGGACCCAGCTGAAAATTTGCAGATATGATCAGAAAAGGGCGCTGAAACATACTTGAAGTCCCCAAGAGTCCCCTGTGAGCTTCGGCCGCCATCTTGAAAACCCCATAAAATTTACCTACTATGAATTGGTTTTTCGTGAATTGTGGCCAAACCAAGCATCGGACAAGAAAATTTTATAGTTTTTTTTTTGTAGACAATAAAATTTGGAAAAGAATAAGACCAATTGCAACTCTGTATCAACAACCGTTTTTGAGATACAATTTTTTTTTTAAATTTGACAATTTTTATATAGGATTGGGAAATTGGAATTTTTCTTAATTAAGAAGATTGTTACTATAAATTGAGAACTTGAACATCCGTATTTCAAAATCCCTTTTGGCGAAATTCATTTCTCTTTCATTTGAGACCAATAACACACTTCTATGTTCAATATTTCTTGTGCTACAGCGATTTTAGTAAATCCTTACACCCCCAAAAACCCCAAAAATTGCTTATTTTAACACAAAAATCTTACTAAAGAAGTTGGGATTTGCTTATACTTCTTGAATACTGTTCCTTAGACCCTAGGCTGTCATTAGCAATGTTCATCCGACCAAACGTATCGTAGGATTTTTGGGGGGGTGGGTCAAAAGCATCTCCTATATTCTAAATTATATATATTTATTCATAACTTTTGAACGTTACATCGGATTCCATCGTGTGATAGCTCATCATTTTCAGCTTATTGTGGCGGTATAAATTCATATAATATATGTCAAATTTGATGGAAATTTTCAAATTCTATGTTATAATGGTACTGTGTGTAATAATACCTCCTTGTTGAAAACACACTATTTTTACATTCAAGTGACTCCCAATTTGGAACCTGTGGGCCCAAAAATTTGAAACTGATGATGAAATGAAGTGGAAATTCTTCTCTTTCAGCTAAAATCATGCTAATTGACCTTTTAAATCACTTTGTTCGATTACAACATGATTGAAAAGTGGAATGAGTAGAATTATGGGCCATTCTTTACCTTATAAGAACTTATATTTTTCCCTCTTATTAAACAGATAATTTTAGTAATATTATACGCAAAAAAGAGATAAAATTGTGTTCTACAATGCAAGACCAATTACAATTCTCTATCGTCAAGGAATTTGAAGATATACTTATTTGTAAGCAAAGAATAAATTTGTTTTATATATGATGTTTATTGAGATCTGATGACTTTTACAATAGTTAGAGGTATCCTTAGATTGAGATCCTTGAAGAGTCATTAATATTGAACATAATCTCAACTCAGGTTGGTGAATAGCTTATCTGCTAGAAATTGATCTGAGAGACATTATTACCAGAAAAATCAATACAAGCACTATATAAATTTTTTGGAGACAATTTCCCCCCGGAATAGGGTTTTTCAAATACAAGGATATCTTTTAATTGCTCTAGTTCAAAAACTATACAAGGGAGAAAGGTCTACTTGGTCTCAAATCGTAGAGGACGAAATTATCCCCAGAGGGGTTTTGAATTGAACAACTCAAATTAATATGTCAGAAGATCTGAGCAAACAAAAACTAAAAATACTCAATTATAGTTTTTTTCAATATTAACATATTTTTTCAAAAATCTTAACTCGGTTTCTATTGAAGATAAAGAGATGATTCTACCACCATATAATATCTTATTATATTCTGATTATACCATATAATCTCTTGCAAATTTCATTTACTAAAAAAAGGTTGAGTAAGTTTTATTGTCCAACACTTTGTTTTAACGTTATTTCAAAAAAATAAATAAATAAGCAAAATTTGCCAATATGGCGGCAAAAAAAACAACTTTCCAACACGAGTCGAGAGTGAGATTTTTTACACATTAAATAGGAGGGTGTCAGCTACTATTTCCACCATAAAACAACTTTGATGCAATTAGTTCCAGGTTGACCCCTCTTTCGAGCTAGAATGACTCGACTAAATGTATTCCCAGAGTTTGGCACTATAATTTTGGGACACCCTGTATATTCCTATCAATAGTTAATTAATGTAGGTGGAGGAAAAATGTTGTGTGCATCACGGGACTAAAGTACTTTTTTTTCCTCAGGGAAATTGTCACCCTCGGCTACTCCTCGGGCAACAACAGTTTCCCCTCAGGGAAACCTTTAGTCCCTAGATGCACAAATAACTATTAAAATGATTTAAGTTTGTTTTTAGAGTGCAGGCAGAAGCTAGTAGAAGTTGACTCTGTGCCATCTAGCAGCAGAAAAAGTAACTTGACTCCTGATAATGCTTTCAAGATTTCTTTCTCATTTTGATGACTCAATTGTCAAGCCATGGCCCCTGGATCCCCGGCATTTCCAGCAGTCTCAAAAAGACATACATGCCCCCTTCGATCGCCTGCTTATTCCATTCAAACGGATTTGCTTTGTTCATATATCACTGGCAATGGTCTTTTGTCTTCATTTCCAATTGTTTGAGAATCCTTTGAATAAGTTCTCCTATTACCTTAGCTCAACCTTAGTATTTGATTTCAACATATTTAGTTCAGGTGTTTCTGTGAAATATGCAAAAGTGCGAAGAAAATCTAATCACTGGCGAAATCTCAGAAGGTTTACAAAAAGTTTTCAACAAATAATCCTAGATCTGAACCGGTCTGTCAAATTTCAACATGTTTCATAGTCTGTCCAAACAAAGAAGACTTCTGGCAAGATGAGAAAATGAGTTTAGCTCGGTCAATATTGTTTCAAAGAATATTGATTTGGTCTCAAATTGTGGATGAGAATGTTTCCTACGATTGAGACCAAATCTTTAATTTTTCAACCAATATGGACCGATCTGGAATTATTTTCTCATCTTGCCAGATGAGAGTCTTCTTTGCTTGGACAGACTACCTGCTTGTTCTCAAAGAAGCTGAGAAAACGCATAGAAACATTGGTTCTATTACGCTTTTATCAAAAACACAGATTGATTGACTGAGGCGCAAGATATGCAACCCGCTACGCATCAACAACTTTTAAAAAACCTTACTCGCGCTACGCATATCGCTAACTAAAAAACGGTCTACATTTTCATAGGTACATTCTAATAGTAAATTATTGTAGAGTGCAAAATTCTGCATCGATTGAGAAAGAGAGAAAACAAAAATCGGTCGAATAAAAAACTTTTTACATTCATTCAAAAAACACAACTTTTTCAAAATTTTCCAAAAAATTATTCGAATTGTTATGTAGCTTAGGCCTAACGCGCACTGGTACGACTCAGACCAGACCAAGACTCAGACCAGACCAGACCACTGGTCTGATGCAGTCAGACCAAAGCTCAGACCAGACTCAGACCAGACCAAGACCATGATAGAAAACATATGATCAAAATCATTGCATGTTCAAGCAGTTCCATCATTAGCAAAGAGATAGCGCCAACTTCGTTTTAAATTTGTATCAATCATTCCCGGGTAATTTAAATAATGGAATTCTGAGATTGACCACTGTTATAACCACGAGATCATAGGACCGGTCTCTGAATTTCGGAGATAGCTACCGTTCCAAAAGTATGGCAAAAAAATTGTTTTAATTTTAACTGCATCTTCATTACAGTGGAACGCCGATTATACAAACTAATTGAGACCGGGTACAATTCAGATAAGCAAAAATTTGGACAATTGGACATGTAATTGGACTGTATTAAAGAAAAATAATGTGTTAAACTTGTTGGAATAAACTTTATTACATTTGAAAAGTACAGTGTAGTGATTTATATCACTACAGTGTAGTTAAATTAATATGGAAAGCAAAACACATACTACTGTACTAAACTACGGTACAGTAAATACAATTAAAAAAAAAATAAAGAAAAGCTACGATCACGTCGTAAACGCTGGTTTTTGATTCATTACTATGCTTTTAATACCGATTTGGATAATTGACAATTTGTTTAATCTGCGCTCAAATGATCGGCTTACTACTGTATATTATTAAAGAGAGCTTCTCCGAATGAACCTTATTTAAAATAATTATATCCACTGGCGGCTCGTACACACGAAACAGGTGAAGTGCCCGTATCTTTCACTATACAGCACTTCACCTGTTTCGTGGGCATGAGCCGCCAGTGATTAGAATCTATTGTTTAAAATTTGATACATCTATTACCGGTACAAAAAAGGTTGATGTTTATCATTTACTACTGAATTTACATGATTGATCAAAAGCCTGGCTGGCGTTCAAAATAATCTTGATTACATTATTTATTTATTTAGCGTATGGCTTTTAATAGTGGGGAGACCCAAGGGTTGTTCCACTTCGCCAAATAACCTCATTTTCCACAAACGGAGATAAGAGTTATAGTTATTTTAAAAAGTTTATTTGAAAACATAATTTTTGATTCCAAAACATTGTTGACCACTAAAACTGAAGAACTTCACAAAATCACTACACCATGTAATAAATATAATGATAATAATAATAAATAACGATTATTACAGAATTCAAAACGCATTTAATTCTATTGTACACACTTACAATATGTTCATATAGTTACTCTATATTATATATAGTATGTATGTTAGTATAGTTAGTAATAATTAACTAACTAACCAATAGTTCGTATTACACTGTACCGCATTGTTTCGCTCGCCTATCCACCTGGACCCCTGGTAATATCAGGAGTGTCAATAGACAGATAGGATCGCTTCGCTCGCCTGAAAATTCCAATTAAAACTGACTCGCTTTGTTTACTCACATAACTTAACAGGGTCATTTTGATTTCAAAAATTTTCAACATACAATTCTAAATTCAATCGGAACCTGTCTAATAAATTTTTACATTTTCTCCCAATTGGTTCTCGAAAAAAGGAAAGGAAAAACTATGGAAACTTAGGCCTAAATATTGGGCATAACTCAGCAGAATTTCAAAAAGCTGTTCTGAGAGTGCTTTTTAAAGTCCAACCAAACATGCCATGAATGAGTGCCATTTCGCGAATTGTAAATAGATAAATTTAGATAATTAATAAAATAGGTCTAATTAAGATGAAATAGATAATTGACTAAGGACCAAAATATGCAATCCGCGATGCATCTCAAACTTTTGAAAACCTGATTACGGGCGTATTTTCAAAAGGATTTGAAAAAAACATTTCCAGAATTGATATGAACCTTAATTGGTGTCAGTATTGTAGAGAATTTCTATAATTTATTAACATTTTCTCTTTTGTACTCGTCTATTAAGTGTTCAATCTGATTTCACCTGTTCTTTTCTTAGAAAGAACAATAGATCTTGTAGAATGAATACTGATAAGAACAAATGGAACTCATGCATAGATTAACGTGATCGAATAAAGAAGGCTCAGACTGGCCAACAGCATCCCGTGAGCCGGTGCACCCTTCAATTGTACGCCCCTTGCGCCCTCGTGTGATGATAGCATCACCAATATTATTCTAATGATAATTAATTTCATCAATTAGACATTTCATATTACTTTGTTGATCATTAATTAAGTATTGAGAATCTATAGAATTTAATGATCTTACTTTCTCATTTGAATTTCCAATTACTATAAAAAGTGATTGTATGAAAAAAGTGAAGTAATTTGATAATGAATTGAAACTTGAAAATTTTCAGTAAAATTATTTTTAAACCTATCAAAAATTTAGAGTATTCAGCTCAATGTATTGAAGTTCAATTTCGAATTTTGAAAAATAGGAAATTCAATGGTAAGCTTCATGATAAACTAATAGAAACAATGACAATTGATATGAGTTGTTTGGAATTTTTCAAGAAATGAAAGCAGTGTATACTACAGTTTGTTTGTCAATGTCTCAACATCCCAAGAAGGGCCTAGGCCTACGAGCTGGTTGCCAGTTTCATATTCACTCCACTATACAGTCCGTCCAAGCAAACACCCCAGCAAGACGGGAAAACGACTCCAGCCCAGCCAATACCTGCTCAAAAGCCATAAATTCGTGAACAGAACCTACAGGCCCCCAACCAACACCGACCAAGCCAAAAGACATCCCCCACCCTGGAAGAATACCATCTCTGCCCAAACAGACCATACAGCAAGCGAATAATCATCAACTAGGATAGAGGTAACGTGTGGTCAGCACGGTGATCCTCTCAACCATAAGCTAGGCTTCACAACCAAGTGGAGGCGCAGAACACCTCTGAATAACATGCAGTTGATCAGTTAGAGTGTAATGCAACAATAATTACTATTTCTCCTGAGACGGGAAACAACTGACTGTCTTTACTAACAACAGCCAATCTCCCAAAAGAGGTCATTCTACAAAGAGTATACAGGCCTAGTACTACATATTCAATCCACATTCTTCTTATTTCTCCCCTTTATTAATCAAAATTCCTTTTTTACCATTTTTGAAACGTACTGAATCACATCAACAAAAATTGCTCCTACTTTCACTTGCTATTTTTCTCTGTTGTCCAAGAAGCCAGAAAGGCTTTTCATAATTGAATTCCTGTATGATGAAAAATTGATTTTGATGTTCGATAACTTTCTTCAATGGAAAATGACATAGAAATTCCATTTTCAAGCTTTCAAACATCAATAGAGTTCACCATCAACAAAACATTTGAGGTCAAAATTTAATTTTTATCCAGAGACGACTCCCAAACCCCTCAATTTTATGGGCTGAGACTAACCTCCTCAAGGATGCGCCCTTTCATAAGTGGAAGGCAGCGCCCTTTCAGGAGTCCTAGTCCGGCCCTGGAATAGAAGTCGATATACATAATGAATTTATAGATATCAAGAAATAGTACAGACTTCACCTATTTTTTCTATCCTAGTTATATTAATAATAATATTATTATAATTTGTATTGTATTATCAATGGATAGATGAATAAAATGGAATTTTAGTCCACTTTCTCATCTATTTCTTATCTGAAAGAGTTTTTTTTCACTTTTCCTCTAATTCTATAATTTTCTACATTTCAATGCGGTCTTCTATTTTTTTCTTTCCTTCTTATCTCTTCTATTTCATAAATTAGCCGTTCAGCACCAAATATTTCAAAAGACATTTTGAGAGAAATGAGAAAAAAAGATAAAATGATACAAAAGATGACTATTCCGTTTTGTGAAAAGCAACACAAATTTGAAAACGAATGTACACCAGCTGGTCTGATGTTTGGTCTTGCCAGACCAGAAAAAAATTTGTGGTCTGGCCTGAAACGCAATTCTCCTATCTTCCAATGTTTTCTCTGGCCGTAGTGATTTGGTTCCAAATTTGGAATGGTGGCCGCGCTAGTGTACCTTTAACATTGAAAGTATACAGCTGTGGTCTGGCTCTGGTCTTGCGTTTGGTCTGGACTTGGTCTGACTAGTGCGCGTTACTTCATGTGATCTCCATTTGATCACGTATAATTCCGTGTTTCTCTGGCTGCAAGTTAGTCTGGTCTGAGTCTTGGTCTGGTCTGAGTCGTAGCAGTGCGCGTTCAGCCTTATAAAGTGAAAAAATGCATGATTTTCTGGCTGTCAAAATTTGTGCAAAGAGAAATCGTGTGTGCACTTTCCAAATATACATTATTGGGACCCTAATGAAGCAATTAAAACAATAGAATCGCAAACACCACTGTTTGCAGAAATTAGCCTTTCTAAATTTTCTGCGTACTAGACTATAGTGCTAAATTCTATGCGGAATTTGGTGTTCTTCTCGGAACTTTTGTGTAATCTATTTCTTAATTTAAAAATGTGTGCTTTCTTTGGTGGTAAATATAAGTTTTAAGTTTCACTACATGACATAACCTTAATTTGGATTCAAATCATAAATTGGTTGAGGACCAGTTTTGGGCACTATGCCTGTTGTACTCATGTACAATTAACTGAATAAAGTCTGCAAGATTTTATAAACAACATAGCTCTGTACTTCACTAATAATCTTCCCCACTACACTAGGTGGAACGCACTTTTCTTTTCATTTCTATCTTAATGCTACACATTGTAGAAGGGGAAATCGGTTACCCTACATCAATTTTATCAATAGTATATAATATTGTAATAATATTGCGGACTTAAGGCTTGATGGGTAGGTCTTACTGGCCCTAACCGTCACTACTTAGGCTACCCATTTACCGCAGGCTTAAGACTGACCTGAAAAACTTTGAGATCACCATCTTTATTTTTTGAAGTACACAAAAGGAGCACTACTGGTCCCTTATTAGTTGCCAATGCATTTTGGAAATCACCCTGAAAAATACAAAAATCATATGGTCTCATTAGTTCTACTCCTAATAAATAGTGATCCATTGAAGTTGAGTTAGGCAATGAGATAATACTGACATTATAAAAAAAAATCGCTCCGGCAGCTGGCGGTCGGAAAAAGTGCATTTCAAATGCAATTCTATGATGGTTCAAATCATATGACTAATAATAAGCTATTCAGGGTATGAATTCAAAAGGTGCCGTTTTCGAAAAACCCATGAAAAACACTATTTTTGGCAAATTATTCGCCATTTTTTCCGCCATTTTTCATTGGATTTTCTTTGTTGATGGCTCAAATTGTAGGGCATATAAGGGTATTATACACACCAATTTTCAAAACGATCAAGTTATTGGTCGATTTGTAGTGATTTTTCAAAATTTTCATCCCCTAATATCACCCCCTTTCCTTGGACCAATTTGGCTAGTTAACAAACTTGACCGAGATATTAACACTAATGATTTTTGTGCAGAATTTGGTCGCTTTCCGACAAGCCCTTCGGGAGTTATCGTGTTCAAAAGAATCTGTACATATATAAATATATATATATATCAGGTAATAATATATACAGAAGACACTTGTAGAATTGGAAAAAACATTTAGAAAGAAGACTTAACTTACATTTTTGAGCCAGGGAATATTTCGGCTGCTGAAGCAAGCCTTCTTCAGCCCAGACTCTGGGCTGAAGGCTTGAGAGTGGGAGAAGGCTTGCTTCAGCAGCCGAAATATTCCCTGGCTCAAAAATGTAAGTTAAGTCTTCTTTCTAAATGTTTTTTCCAATTCTACAAGTGTCTTCTGTATATATTATTACCATTATTTTGAAGTGACTCTGTGATGTGCTATATATATATATCAGGTATATATACCTGATATATATATCAGGGGCGAGGCGTGACTTTTTTGCTTGGTCATCTCTCTAGGAAAAATTTAGTTCCGCACCCCCATCTATCTCACCCCCCTCTCATACCCAAAATATAATAATGTTCTATTATAGACAATTATTTATCAAGCTTTATTATAACTTGTCCAATTACTAAACATAATACACAATGAAGAACACAAAAAACTGCTGGAAATAAATAAATAATTGGATGAATTAAATACGGTGTTATTCAAATTAATATCCTAAATGAAATAGAAATTAAGAATTGAAATAGAACTCCGAGAAACCAAATATAATTTGATGATTACCTAGCCGAATGATATTGATTTATTTATTTAATGACAAATTATTCCTTATATTAGTTAAGCATAGTTATTTATCATATCATTAATTGTACAAGAGGCTAAATAATAGTACAATACAATAAACATCATATGATTTAAGTTTGCAAAACTGTACGGAGCGCAGAGTGCAGAGAATTTGTTGTCAGAGACGGTGGAATCGCAGAAAATAGCGATGTTTTCGTCCGTATACTCCGTCCATGCGTCTTATGCCTACCATCACTTGTCATCAATACTTTGTTGTTGGCAGGCAAAAGAAAGCAAAAATTAATCAGCTGTATGTTTTTCTTTTCAGAGTTGTAGTGTTGTAGTATTCCTTTATTAGTTCTCTATTTTTTTCACGTATATTTATTTTGTGTGTGCTGTATTACCACAGCATTGTAGCCTATAGTGCTCATTAATTTTATCAATGATTAGAGGAACGTCAAGACAACTATTGATTTCAGTGGAACTTGAATACTCTTCAGAAGTCCATATAATTCAGTTTTTTTTCTTACCTAGCATTAGGTCTACTCTAGGTTTTCTACCCATGGATTGGAGCGACGACATTAAATTTATTTAAAACTGCTTTTCGTTTCTAATAATCACTATTTCGGTTATTATTGCAATAAATCATTGCTGTCGTTTCCAGTTCATTACATAATGAAGTATCTAGTAATGAAATATATCATCAACCTTGCAATTATACATGCCTATTACCTATTATTCTATCTAGTATACATAATTACTTAATTTACAGATACGCAATCTAGATATTTTTAACACAGTATTGTTAACAGCCCTGCTCCCTAATTACTATCACTTACATTCACTGTCATCTTATCTGCACTCAGCCTGAATAAGTTATTCTTCCTACTGGCAATGTTTACAGTTGAAAGTTTTTATGATCGTTGAATATATAATCACATAGTATATAAGAATAATGAATGAATCTGCCGTACATGCTTATATATTGTTCTTCTTATACCTAGTCTCATTTAAGACATGCATCATAGTGTATGTGGTGAAGTGTATTGAGGTCATATCAAAATTTCCATATTTCAAAATATTGAATTGGAAATATTCATATTATATTATATACTTACATACTTTTATATTATATTGCTCAGATATTCACGTACGATTTTATTATTCTTCTACTGTTAACTTCTTTCAATTCCAGCTTTCACTTTCTTAATTTCAAATTTCTGCTTTATGGAACGAACCTATTCACCTGTTAAATTGAAAAGGGGTCCACTATGGGCCCACTATGATAGTATAGTATTTTGCTAGTGTTTCCTGCTCGTTTTTCTTATTTTTGCAGCTACACTTGTACTTCGCTGCTGATCTTAAGATTGCTGTCATCCCTTCAACCCTCATGATCACTAGACATTACTGATAGTTACTAGATACTTTTCCATTACTGGGCTGCATCACAATCTCAATCCTTCTCCGAATTGGATCACTTAACTTCTGCTACGTTATTTGACAATCGAACTATACTCATGTGTTAGCATATTAGTGAAGAGAGTCGAGCTGATGATTGATCCCTCATGCACTCGCTCTACCAAGAGACTCTGACTGTTAAGTCAATTAGTTTAAGTAATTTCAGTTTTAGGTTTAATATCATCTTCATTGTCATGTGTGTTTGCTCTCTTCTTGGATCGTTGTACTGCTCCTCCTATAATAATGCTCCCCAATAATAATCGAGCCCGCTCACTCTCACCTCTGAATAATAGTTTGAACAATTATCACAGCCCAGACACGGGGCTCATTCTATCAGGTAGGCTTCGACCATACAGGAAACTAATAACGGCAGCGCACCTAAATGTTCAATCCCTTAGCTGTCACCTTAGCTGAGGGAATTATACCAAGGGTAGGGGGTGGAATTAGGGGATGAAAATTTTGAAAAATCACTACAAATCGAACAATAACTTGATCGTTTTGAAAATTGGTGTGTATAATACCCTTATTATGTCCTAAAATTTGAGCCATCAACGAAAAAAATCCAATCAAAAATTGCTGAGAAAATTGCGAATAATATGTCAAAAAAGGTGTTTTCAAGGGTTTTTCGAAAACGGTACTTTTGAATTCATACCCTGAATAGCTCATTATAAGTCATATGATTTGAGCTAACATAGAATTGCATTTGAAATGCACTCTTTCCGACCGTCATCTGCCGGAGCGAATTTTTTAAATATACCAGTAACGGTAGCTTCTGTTGAAAGGTCATTCTCAAAATTAAAATTGATTAAGAATTACCTCATTAGTGTCATGTCACAAGAAATACTTAGTGGGCTTAGCGTATTTAGCACTTTTGATTTACTATGGATCGTTTCAAACATACCTATGTTTGGAAATTCACTTTGAATTTGAAATCTGTTTCAGTTCTAATTGTTTTATTTGGAACTTAATATAATTCTAATCACAATACTTATGATTTATTCTATAATTAAGAATATGGAGTAAGTCATGATTTTTTATCCTTACCCAATTTGCGACCTGAGATATTTACAGAGAATAACGTATCGCCTGAAAATAAAAAACAAGATGATAGATTTGAACCAATCACATGGAAAGTGATAACAGCTTTCCAATTGGAAGTGATAACCTTTGGGAGTGGCAGCCTTCCATTGGAAGTAATTACAGAATCCAACTCCTCATAATATGAAGCCACATGCTGACTGACTGACTAATCAAAAAGATTCCCCACTTGCCGATATCTGGTAGAAATAAATTGTACACTTTTGGAAAGAGGTCGAGCACATAACCAGAAAAATCTGGAAACTTGAAAAATTCCTTCTATTCCCAGAAGTGGGTTCTGCCCCACCAAAATTTATCTTTTTTTTTGTTTTTTGTTTACTACAACGCCATGCTAATTTTTGTGAATAGCCTATACCGGCAAATACCGTGTTAGATTTGAACAAATTTGAGAGGAACGAGATTGTAAAGCCACTTCCAACAAAACCACAATTTCTGGACGTCTTAAATTTTTTTAATGAATTTTAATACGTTGAAAAAGAGCGTGAAAGTGTTAAAGATACGTGAGCGCAGTGGCGGTTCCAAGCCTGGGCTGGGTGGGCAGCTGCCCCATCCCCCAGTTTTCATGGATTTTTTAAACTTTTTTCCTTGATAATAGCCTACTTCTATTGACATGCAGCTAAATTAAATATAGATGGAGATTCAATCTGTGAGTTTTTATTCCATGAAAAAATAGAGTTCAATGCTTTATAGTATATCTTTATAAAATTCAGTACACGAACATTATTGACATTCAGTACATTATTGACTTATGAATTCAAGTAAAGAGAACTCACCTAGCCTATAATTTGGTACTTCAGCTAGAGAAGCTGCCCGAATTCTATCATGAATAACGTCCAAATAAACTTCTAGACTAAAGAATAGTAAACTTACAGAAATACAGACCTATGTGAATTTTCTGGGGTGAAATCCACGGCCCCTTTTTTTTAAAGATAGAATATTGACATAGGCCTACCTATTCTTCAGTCTACAATAACGTTAGATGATGGCACATCATGTGAAAATAAAAAATAAAATCAATTTATCAGTGTGGTGAGTGATCATTGTAACCAGGGTTCATTTTGTGACGGTACGCACCGGTAGGCCTATAGTCTGTCCAAGCAAGGAAGACCTTCTGACAAGACGAGAAATTGACTCCAGCTCGAGAAAATTACAATATGAGCTCGGTCAATATTGGTTGAAAAATTATAAATTTAGTCTCAAATTGTAGATCAGAATGTTTCCTACAATCTAGAACGAATCAATAATTTTTGAACCAATATTGACCGAGCTGAAGGATCATTTTCTCGCCAGAGTGTCTTCTTTGCTTGAACAGACTATACACCGTACCGGTGCCTCTGAGAGGGAGAGTGAATAATTTTATTTTTTTAATATGGAAAAATGATGGTAAAAATATAAAACTAAAAATTTTAAAATCTCTCAAATTGATGAGGGAGCCCCACTGACTCTTTTATGAACTCCAAACCCCCCCTCCCTTCTGCAGCCAACTAAAAAATCACCCTGATCTGAATCCTTGCCCCTCCACTTTTTTGGGTCTGGAACCGCCACTGCGTGAGCGATACATTTATTAAGTATTTACTAAGTTTCAAGTTGATTATTACCAACAGTTCAAGTAGGATGGATTCAAAAGAAGAAACAGGATTTATTGTATATTGTATTATTATTAGTATATGATACAGTCAATTGAAACCATGTAATAGTATTGATTTTATTTAATCTATCAGCCAATGTAACAAAATTCAAATAGCTAAGCCTTTTGTTCTTTTGTAGAGCAGCCAGGCTCCCTTGCCTTGACCATCTAACCAGGGGACTCCCCCCCTGGACCCCCAGCAATGTCAGCAGTGTGAATGAGACTTAAAAATTCCGTTTAAACGGTTTTTTTTCGTTCATCATTCACTCAACAGAGGGTAGGTAGCTTCACTCGCCTGTTATTTTGAAATATTCGAACTCGAACTCAAATTAAGGCGAAAGATTTAAGAATTAAAGAATTAAGGCTCGCCTTAAAACTTGGTTCAAATGGATTCGCTTTGATCATCATATTACTTAACAGGGTTCTTCTGGTCAATCGTTCTGATTGTTGTTTTGATCGTTTGGAATTAGTTGTTCTAATACTCAAGTCAATCTGAGTATATGATTTGAACGTATTTAGTTCAGTTGGATAGTTTCCATGAAATCAGCAAAAGTGTAGATTACTAACATTGTAAAACCTTGAACCTTACAGGCGTAACCTCGGAAGGGTTTTAAAATTGATTGAACATAGCATTGTACACCTAATCTCACCAAATTTACCAAATTTCAACATTCTCTGCCAATTTGTTCTCGAAAAATCCAAGAAAAACTCCGAAAAATAATACTGAGCGTACCTTGAGAAGTATATCGGACATAGTTGGAAACTTGATGCAATATCTTCCAAATTAGTTCATCTAATAATCTCGCTGAACCATTGATTTTACATCAAGGATTTCTCGTATCATCAATAATAATTATAATTAATAATAGTAATCAATAATAAACATCAATAATTTTGATAAAACATTTTCGGGCCTAAGATGAACCTCTGCACAAAATTTTTACATTTTCTACCGATTGGTTCTCAAAAAATCCGAGAAAACACAAAACAACAGTAAGAAAAATGCAAATATTGGGCGTATCCTTGGACAGTTTCAAATATTCTTTCTTAGTGCGCATCTAAACGTCCAACTGAACATGCCTGCCAAATTTGAACGCATTCGGTTCAGTAGATTTTTTAGTGCATTTCATTAGAAAAAATGCACTATTGGTTTTGCCATGACAATCGAAGATGTGATATAAGGTAGCCTATTTATTATACGTTTCCGAGCCCCTAGAACACGAATCTGATGTTCGTTAAAATTCATATATCTCTCTCTATATATATATATTTATATATCTATACAAATATTCATACATGTACAGATTCTTGTGAACACGATAACTCCCGAAGTACTTGTCGGAGAGCGACCAAATTTTGCACAAAAATCATTAGTGTTAATATCTCGGTCAAGTTCGTTAACCTGCCAAATTGGTCCAAGGGTACAGGGTGGAATTTGAGGATGAAAATTTTGAAAAATCACTACAAATCGACCAATAACTTGATAGTTTTGAAAACTGGTGTGTGTAATATCCTTATTATGCCCTACAATTTGAGCCATCAACGAAAAAAATCCGATCAAAAATGCGGAGAAAATGGTGAATAATATACCAAGAAAGGTGTTTTCAAGGGTTTTTCGAAAACGGCACCTTTGAATTCATATCCTAAATAGCTCATTATAAGTCATATAATTTGGGCCATCATAGAATTGCATTTGAAATGCACTCTTCCCGACCGCCAGCTGCCGGAGCGTATTTTTTAGTTCTGGTGATGGATCAGGAGTCAGTCAGTCAGTGAATGCATCGGTAAGTCAGTGCCATTTCACTTCTATAGATTTCGATTAAGGATAGGTAGATAGACAGATAGATAGATAGATAGATAGATAGATAGATAGATGGATAGATAGATAGATAGATAGATGGATGGATAGATAGATAGATAGATAGATAGATTGAGAAAACTACATTGGAATTTATTGATACTTACAAATGTATATATGAGAAGAATGACTGAAAACCATGTTTGAGAAAACATGATTCTCAATACACGTATGTAGATTTTAGAACGACGCCTTTACTGTGATACTTGCTACGGTATCTGAAAAATCAGAACTGAATTCTGACATTTATACAACGATTCAATAATCGAACCCTAACTAACTCACACTTGAGTCAATAGTTATTAATGATCCTATATTCTAAACAGACAAAGGTTGAAAAATGAGATCGTAATCTCAAACAGGCTACATCAACTTCTGAAGATAAGTTCTCGAGAAATCTTTCTTTTGGAAATTTTAGGGATCTGATCTTCATATGCGTCTTGAGGTCGAACTGAACATGCCATAAATAAGGGTCATTTTGCTTCCATCAAGAAACCAGGCATCATTTTTTCAGAATTTCGAGTTCTAAATTTTTAAAATTTAACACATTTTTAAACACAATGATTTCAACAGATAGAAAGATAGATAGATAGAAAGGTATCCCACATCTTAAAGGTGATAGTGAGCTAGTTTTGTATGCTGATGACGCCAATCTAATAATAATAATATTTGTGTAACCTGGCTGGCTCAGATCTGGTGTCAGAGTTTTCAGGTCGCTCCTGATCAATTTCAGGGCCTCTGACATGACTTAACGACTGTTTTTGGCAGCCGGGACCGACGGCTTAACGTGTCCATGCAAAACACGGGAAAGTGGCCTGAGAAAAATTCCTGGTCTGACCTGGGTTTGAACCCGGGACCTTTGGGTTGCAACGCCAGCACTTCACCCACTCAGCTACGCCACCCCCAAATCTGAAAATATCAGCGAAATCCGAGAATGAACTTGGGAGAATAGCAGTATCAAACCTTTCCACTTTGGCAGGTCATTTGATGAACAACAAATTAATAATAAACATGAATAAAAAGAATCTATTGACATTTACAACACAGCAGGCAAAAACATTCCACCCTGCGATAAATTTAGACAGCCAAGTTATCTCCCAGTCTACCTCTTCCAAGTTCTTGGGCCTAACAGTAGATCAAAACTTGAATTGGACAGAACATGTCGCAAGGATATTAACACCAGTATCAAGTTGACTATAATGCACTTAGAAATATGTCTCACATTTGTAAAATAAAAACGCTAAAAACAATTTATTTCGCGTATGTGCACTCAATAATATCTTTTGGCATAAGTCTGTATGGCTCTACTTCAAACCAATACATGTATTCAATTCTAAAAGTACAGAAACAAGCTATAAGAACAATCCTTCACCTAGATTTCAAAGCATCAGTTAAAGAACATTTTGCTCCCTTAAATATAATAACAGTTTACAGCTTTTACATATTTGAGACAATTATTACGTGTGTAAAAGTAACTCCTGGAAATACAGACCCCTCAGGTGTCAAGAAATTTTTGCCCAACTGTACAAGTGACTAGTAAAAGCGACGTGTACACGTCTCGCCCATTACCCCTGAGTATTTTAAAGCGGAGCTGAAAAGGAATGACGATTTTGTGATTTTCCAATAATCTTATTCTACTATTTCCTCTTGTACAAGACAAGACTATTGTACAAGAGGAAATAGTAGAATAAGATTATTGGAAAATCACAAAATCGTCATTCCTTTTCAGCTCCGCTTTAAAATACTCAGGGGTAATGGGCGAGACGTGTACACGTTGCTTTTACTAGTCACTTGTACAGTTGGGCAAAAATTTCTTGACACCTGAGGGGTCTGTATCTCGTATAACTAGTGAATACTGGTGAATTTTCCACCAGTAATTTTTAAACAAATTGTTACTATTCCAAATATAATATGTGTAAGTTTATCTCTGTTTGTAGTGCTGTATCTATGATTATGTCCCAACGTCAAAATATTTCCAGGAGTTACTTTTACACACGTAATAATTGTCTCAAATATGTAAAAGCTGTAAACTGTTATTATATTTAAGGGAGCAAAATGTTCTTTAACTGATGCTTTGAAATCTAGGTGAAGGATTGTTCTTATAGCTTGTTTCTGTACTTTTAGAATTGAATACATGTATTGGTTTGAAGTAGAGCCATACAGACTTATGCCAAAAGATATTATTGAGTGTTGGAGAAACCCAGAAAAGGGAATGAGAAAAGACCTGATATCAATACTTCTGGATTATTATTATTATTAGCTTATGGCTTTATTTGGTGGAGAGACCCAAAGTTGTCCCACCTCGCCGACATAACCTTGTTTAGTAGGAAACATGGTTGAATTTCTTGAATATGTTCACAATTAATTTGATTCGGAAGGGTTATATTCAATTTAGGAGGTCCAAAAACACCAAAGCACAAGTGAAAATCACTAATCGAAACCCGAAAATTTTTGGAAAATACTTCTGGATTATCAATATCAGCAAGAATATTAAACACGTGGTCCAGTAAAATCAACTTGAAAGTCTGTGAAGTTTGTAAAGATTCTATTTCTATGCTCAATTTCTATTCTATCATGTTCAATTCTGACGGCGACTGTTTGCACCACAAGATTAGCATTATATATACATGTGTTTATTGCACAGAGGTGTTTATTGACAATACAGGTGTTAGGCTTAGTTCGTTAAATTCTTGAGTCATGAATCTCCGTTTGGATTGTACAAGTGTGAGGCTCAGCTTGTAATCAATTCTTTGTTGACATTTCAAGGTTTCAACAAGACGTAACAGTAGTAGAACTGTAGAACTGAACCGTATCTTATTCTGGTTTTGTAATCAGATCGCATTCTATTTCGAGTTCTGATTGTATAGAAAAGAAGATGGTAAGGGTCAAGCAATAAACACATGTATATATAATGCTAATCTTGTGGTGCAAACAGTCGCCGTCAGAATTGAACATGATAGAATAGAAATTGAGCATAGAAATAGAATCTTTAGTTGATTTTACTGGACCACTTAATATTCTTGCTTTATAGATTGGTCAATTATACCATGGACTAACTATACTATATACTGTGATTTATCAATGATTGAACTATACTATATCATGTGACACAACAACTCAAAAAATCATCCTAGTCCATAATTTAATTATTATTATTATTATTATTATTATTATTGAAAGTGAAAGCTCTAGTACTCACTTGGCAAACTACAGCTGCTTATCTAGAATGCCGTGCCGTTATCCTGGGTGATAAGAATCATTGTATCTCGGTCATAAATAATTATATTTATTCTTTCATTGGATAATTAGAGATCCTATATCAACAATATTTATTAATACACAGTGTTTTCTAACCTCTGAAATACTGAAACCGCCTACCGGCTTAAATTGTTAAAGATTAGCTGAACGTTCACCCACTTGAACGTACTTGATGTAATATCCTACTCATATTTCTATATCAAATAAAAAATAAAAAAATTAACACTAGCCGTAGAAATTTAATTCCTATCACCTTTTATACCAATTAAAATGTTTATTCATAATTAATTGAGTTGAGAGTTTTGCTGGTTCATACCTAGTCAATATAGTAAGCCTATCTATCGCCTTGAATATAATATATTTGTTTAATATTTTATGCTATCTCATCCTGAATGTTATATTGGCATATTTTGGTATTATTTATGCATATCCATTGATTTATAATTGGAAATATAATGCATAATTGTAAGCATGGTCCACCTGACTACAGGGCTCTATAAAAAGGGGTTAGACGCACGGTCCACCATTCTGTGTTCAACTTTTAGCGCCAGGTTTGAATTCATATAAATATTTTTTATGATAGAGACGATCAACAGATGTTTATCAAGTTGAGCAAATAAATTAAGTTATTGTTTTGAAATCTTGGAGGTTTATTTGTCATATAAAATGGTCCAAATTGCAAAAAATATAACCATTTTTATCATAAAATTGAAATTTAAAAAATACAAATTTACCAGATTCAGGAAGATGAATCAAGGTTAAAATTTTGACTTAAAAATTGCCAGACTGGAAATTCAATGCTCTGTGAAGTGAGTACTATTTTATTCTAACATGATTTTTATCATTAATCATATGTTTACTCAAGATAAAAGATTGTTGAATAATCTTACACAAGAGCTAAATAAAAAGAGAGATACAGTGTATTAAAAATGAATCAATCAACAGCTACTTGAGTAACTTGACAGGAGAAAGCAACACCGATTACTCACTATGGAAGGCAACTAGGAGAATAAAAAGACCGATTCAACAAGCTCCTCCTATTAGAAAACAGAACAGACAATGGGCCAGGAATAATGAAAAAAAAAACACATATATTTGCAGATCATCTTGCAAATGTCTTCCAGCCAAACGATGCAGCTCAAGAAGAGGATTTAGGAATAGAAGATAACATCATACAGGAAAATCAAGAACTTAGGCATGTCTCAGTAGAGGGAGTTAAAAAGGAAATAAAACTTGTAAATTCTAAGAAAACTCCAGGATTCGACCTGATAACTGGCTTAGTCCTGAAGCAACTACCAAGGGAAGCACTCATCAAACTAACAAACATACTGAATGCTTCTTTTAGACTTAGATATGTACCAGCAGTCTGGAAAGTAGCTGAAGTTATTATGTTGCTTAAGCCAGGAAAAGAACCGCATGAACTTCATACAGGCCAATTTCATTGTTACGGTACCTGTGTAATCAAAGTTGTTTGAGAGGCTATTATTGAGTAGGCTCAAGCCAATAATTGAGAGGAAGCAATTAATCACCAATCACCAATTAATGTCAATCATCAATTTGGTTTCAGAGAAAAACACTCCACAATTGACCAAGTACATAGAATTGTTAATGAGATAGAGAAGAGCTTGGAAGAGAAAAAGGTTTGTTCTGCAACTTTCCTTGACATAGGTCAAGCTTTTGATAAAGTATGGCATGAAGTGCTTCTTTATAAACTAAAAACAATGCTTCCTAAGCAATTCACAGATATATTGCAATCCTACTTGTCTGGAAGGTACTTCAGAGTGAAGCATGATAATATGTATTCTGATCTGAGAGAGATAAAAGCAGGAGTTCCTCAAGGGAGCGTTTTAGGACCAGTTCTTTATCTCCTCTTTACTAGTGATATTCCAAATCTGGAGGAGAATACAACAGCCACATTTGCAAATGACACCGCCCTACTAGCAGAAGACAGCAATGTGCACATTGTAACAGAGAAGCTTCAGAGATCTTTCAACAAGATACAAAACTGCAAAAAAAAGTGGAGGATGAAAATCAATGAGGAAAAATCGATTCATGTCAACTTCACTAACAAGAGACCTGAGTACCTACCAATAAGCATAAGCATGTGGTACTAATATACCACATGCTAACTATGCTAAATACTTAGGCATGACTCTTGATGCTAAGCTACGCTGGAAAGAGCACGTCAAGAAGAAAAAAGAAGAGCTTAGCATAAAATACCAGAAATTCTACTGGCTTATTAGAAGAGACTCATCACTTTCAATTTCGAACAAAGTGCTGCTCTACAAGCAAATCTTCAAACCTTGTTTGTTTATGAGGGTGAAGCCCACATAAGCTCATAGGCTTGTGCGTGGGTAATGAAATGGATGATAGATGACGACTACTTTTTAGGTAGTCGGGACCGACGGCTTATCGTCTCCTCCGAAAGACAGGGTGGTCGTATCTATGTGATTGTGCTGTGGTCAAAAATTGTTCTCCGCTTGGGATTCGAACCAGGGTCCACCTGGTTATCAGACCGGCGCTTTATCACTCCTCCAACGAGCCACCCAACCTGTTTGGACCTATGTTCAACCATTCAACTATGGGACTGCACCAAACAGAGCAACATCACCATCGTACAGCGATGATCCTCAGAAACATCGTTGATGTTCCCTGGTTCGTGCGAAACAGCGACATCCATAGAGATCTAGGAATCAACCTCGTATCCTGTGAGATTAAGCGCTATGCAGAGAATCATGAAGCAC
Organism: Sogatella furcifera; assembly: GCA_017141385.1. NCBI lineage: Eukaryota > Metazoa > Arthropoda > Insecta > Hemiptera > Delphacidae > Sogatella > Sogatella furcifera. The sequence goes on from CM029548.1 coordinate 39,415,273, forward strand.
GGCTCCACCAACACAACAACGTCGAGGCAATCCAGCTGCTAGACAATGGAGGATTGGTGCGGAGGCTCAAAAGGAAGAAACCTTTTCAATTGGTGTAGTGCAAGTGGTATATCCAGAGAAAAAAAAGCAAAGCAGTGTTTGAGTGAAACATAGCTAAAGTAGTACAGTTAATAGGTGTACATAATAATAATTATTAATAGCAGTAAGAAATTCTATTGAGAATTCCGCTGTATTTCATTTATGATTAGTAAGATGGGTTAGATAAAATTTGCTCATTAGTCTCAAGACTAGATAGCAATAGTAACGTATTAAAAAAAAATCATATGTTTGACTGTCGAATTGGATGAATTCAAACCTGGCGCTAAAAGTTGACCACAGAATGGCGGACCGTGCGTCTACCCAATACCCACTAATACATCATGATGTATTAGTAGGTATTGGTCTACCCCCTTTTTATAGAGCCCCACCTGACTCAGATGTGACGTCAGGGTCTTCAGGCATGAATCTATCCAATGCAAATTAAAAATAATGATGATTATGTTAAAAATCAATCAAGCTAGGCCTATTGGTTCATATATGATATTATATGTTATTGAATACCTCAGATTCAAATTTTTGATCACTCAATATATAAATCTTGAAATATTTGTGGACTGGTCATTGGTGATAAATATAATTCAAACCTGAAACCCGCCAATGCTACAGACTCTGTTAACCAATCACAGACCAGATAGAGGATTTACGTCATAACTAGTGATGTCAATCCCGGGATCCCGGGATCCCGAATCCCAGGATCCCGGTCCATTTTCAATACCTAACAATCCCGGGATTTCTCAGCGTCAATCCCGGGATTTTCGGGATTAGAAAACATGAAATTGTGAATCGAATTTTTCAAAAACAATTCAATATAAATTTATGGTGATGAATATGAGTTTTGCATAATTTATAGTTCTAAGTGTTTCACTAATTTATTCTGAAGGTACAGCCTACAGTTGCATATAGCCTACATAATACTGTATAGCTAACTGGACTCTGTACTGGCTAAATAGAATTCGCATTATTGGTCTGCATTTCTTGCAGAATTTTGTTATTGGATCGGTTGTTATGTCTCCTCGATTGTTTCTGTTTACACAGCATCACAATTGCCAGTCTAGATGGCGCAATAATTGCAATAGGCTAGTGCTGATGTCATTTTATTGAAATGGACTCAGAACTTTGAAAAGACCTCAGAAATCAGAAATAAACAAGCACTTATTATTCACTCTCTGTTTAATTATTTCTCTTCTCTTTTTCTATCATAAGTAGAATATCTAGTTGAAGTAAATATAGTTGGCTCTACGAAATTTCATTTAATAGTGCTTCAGCTTTCGCGTTGTTCAGTCGGTATTGCGTTACGTTACACGGGTTTTCAAAAAGTATTCTTATAATTAATATAATTTAAGTGATATTAATTCAATTTACAGAGTTTGAAGTGATAACGGGCGAACTCCATCCCGTCCTGATGGAGGATAGAAATGTTTTTGTTCTACATAAAAAAGACTCTAATGAGTCATCAGTTTGGAATCATTTTCTTACTTCCAAAGACGGAAAAAGTGCTTAGTGCAAATCATGTAAGGCAGTTCTGAGTTCTCAAGACTCTGGGTGGATTCGATATTATTCCCAAGTATTTTTCCATTTTAATAATATCCTCTCCCTCTGTAAAGAGTCCTTTTTCAACTCCAAACACTGTTACTAAACATGTAATTGAGGAGGAACAATTTGCTAAAAATTCATGAAACTGATTTTTGCCAATCCCGAGATCAGTCCCGGGATCCTGGGATTGATATTGGATAATCCCGAAATACCGGGATTGGAAATCAGTCCTGGGATTGACATCCCTAGTCATAACTAAAATCCTGATTTTCAAAAATTGAAGAAGACCAACGTTCTTCTTCCTGTACCCTTTTGCTTGAAGCATCTAGAATGCAAGTCATGTAAATATAAAATCTCGAACTCTCTTAAATTGGTGTTAAATTTCCCATCCTGATGAGCCAACCGTTATACCATATGAAACTAGTTGAGAGATTTCAGGTTGGAAATTTTAAATATTCAATATTGTTACTGATATAATGGTAAAAGTGCTGAAAACTTTTTATTTTCAAAGGGATGCAAAATTGGATAGTAAATGCAAATTATACTCTAGTATTGTATAGGAGAGTGATTTTAGAATTTGAGGAATTCAATTATATCCTTTCTCGACTACAAGGGGGTTTGGGACAACCCCGGGATTTTTTTGCGTTTTTTAGTCTGGAATAGCGTTTTAGAACTCATTATTATGAAGGTTCTTTAAATATAGATTTTTAAGCTTCAAAAAATATTTTATCTATGGGCATATTGAAAAATTACTATTTCAGTTTCACAATTGAAATCGAAATGACTACCATTTCAAAACAGAATCTTAGAACCGTGTCGTAATGAACGTTTTTCGATACAGGAGGAACTTTACGATACAGTCCAAATTCCACTTTATGATTCATTCCTTGTTTCGTTTTGAAATCAGGTGATAAACGTAAACAGTATCAACTAACCTCAAAATCAAAACTGCGACTGGGATTGAGTAGCCTACCAGTATTGTTTCGTCAATATTTCAATTTATGTATTTGAATATTTAACTAATTTAAATAGTCCAAAGTTTAAATAGTTAAATATACTTATAACTTTGTTAGTGAATATGTTAATAACTTTCACTCTTACAACAACACTCACGATTTTGTTGCTTGTCAAATGCGTTTTGTGGTTTGTTTGTTTGTTTGTTTGTTTATGAGGGTAAAGCCCACATGAGCTCATAGGCTTGTGCGTGGGTAATGAAATGGATGATAGATGACAACTAATTTTCAGGTAGTCGGGACCGACGGCTTATCGTCTCCTCCAAAAGACGGGGTGGCCGTATCTATGTGATTGTGCTGTGGTCAAAAATTGTTATCCGCTTGGGATTTGAACTAGGGTCCACCTAGTTATCAGACCGGCGCTTTATCACTCCTCCAACGAGCCACCCACTGACTGATATGACTGATATGTTATTTTTAACATATTTAACATATAATAAGTTGATTATCATAACAGTTCAAGTAGGATGAAGACAAAAGAAGTTAAATAAACGACGGTATGTTGATTTTTATAATAGCTTACACTTATAGATAGCTTGATACTGGTGGTCTATAGCTTGATACTGGTCTGATACTGATAACTACACTGGTGGTCGTAGATAAAGTAGTGTATGCAACGGTTGTATTAGGCCTTTATAGCATTTGTGAGATATTTAGAGCACTCTCTTTGCTCGTGGCTTTAACTTACATCTCACCTCATGCTATAAAGGCTCCTATTATACAACCGTTGCATAAACTACTATTTCCTACAGATAATAAAAAAGTGCATCTTTACACACTGAATAGAGTTTCTAAAATGGGCCATTCTCACACAAGTGCCTAAAATACTTTACACACTAGTGTATAAGGTAATCTGGACTTTCCAGATTTTCAACCAATTGCAGAAGAGGAAGTTTTTGAAAATTTGTTTCCAAAACTGGTGGATGGTGTACATTCAATGTATCAGTCAATTCTGTCAGTATTTTCTATCAGTCCATTTATTCAGTGCATCCTATCAGTCAACTCTTTCAATCCATCAGTTCAGTTCATCATTTCATTGTTTCAGTCCATTCTGTCAGTTCATTGTCATAAGTCCATTCAATCAGTCAATTTTTTCAGTGAATTTCTCAGTCAATGTTATAAGTCCATTCTGTCTCTTCAATTTTACATTCCATTCTGTCAGTCCATTTCATCAGTCCATTATCAATCAGTCCATTCTTTTAAACCATTTTATCTGACCATTTTTTCAGTCCATTTCATCTTTTGATTTTGTCAGTCCATTCTGTCAGTTAACTCTACCAGTCCATTTTGTCAGTCTATTTCATCAGTCCATTCTGTCAGTTTATTTTATGAGTCCATTCATTTAGTAACTCCATTTCATCAGTCTATTCTGCCAGTCTATTCCATCAGTCCATTCTGTCAGTTCATTTCATCAGTTCATTCTGTCAGTCCATTTCTTCAATCTATTCTGTCAGTTTACTCTGCCAGTCCATTTTGTCAGTCTATTTCATCAATCCAATTCTGTCAGTCCATTTTGTGAGACCAATCCATCAGTCCATTTCATAAATATTTTTTTCATTTCATCTCATCAGTCCATTCTGTTAGTCCATCTCATCAGTCTATCCTGTCAGTTAATTTCATCATTTCATTCTGTCAGATCATTTCTTTCAGTCCATCTCATCAGTCCATTTCATCAGTTTGTTTTTTCAGTCCATCTTATCACTTTATTTTTTCAGTCCATCCATCAGTCCATTCTGTCAGTTCATTTCATCAGTTCATTTCATCATTCCATTGTATCAGTTCATTTCATCATTCCATTGTGTCAGTTCATTTCATCATTCCATTGTGTCAGTTCATTTCATCATTCCATTCTGTCAGTTCCTTTTTTTTAGTCCATCTCATCAGTCCATTTCATCAGTCTATTCTGTCAGTCCATTCCATCATTCAATTGCGTCAGCTCATTCCATCATTCCATTTCTATCAGTTCATTTTTTCAGTCCATTCTTTAAGACCAATCCATCAGTCCATTTCATAATTTTAACATCCTTCTAATTTTTCCACATTTGATGGTAACTGTAGGAAAAATGTAATGTGTAACTCGAGCTTAAAGTGTACTTGCTGCACTCAAGAAATTTTTTTCACTCGCCTTTGGCTCGTGAAAAAAACTTTTTCACTTGATGCAGCAATCTACCACTTTAGGCACTAGTTACACAAATAACTATTCCAAACAACACTTTGCTACTTGAGGAGGGAGGTGATGTTTTGAATTTTTGTGTTAGAAAGAACGTTTCAGAGCTTATTTAAAAAAAAATAAGATTGATAATATTGATTTACATTCCAATCTATATCATTCAAAATGTTTTGATTGAGATATTTCAACGATTTTCCGCGCCTAATTTGTGTGGTTACTGATAATTTTCAATACAGTAACAATAGTAGGCTAAATCAAAAATACTGTAACAATACAGTAAATCTAGTTGTAAAAGTATGTAAAAATCACATCACCTCACAATACAATTATAAGATTCACCCTAACTCATCACTAATGTTGGAAGATATAGCCTAAATTTGAACGCAAAAATTATTATCGACAGGTTCAACTACATTCTCAATCAAGTAGAAACAGAGTTTATTGAATACAGTATTGGTTTTTTATTGGAAAAGTTTCAATTAACTAGGATTTGTCCTACTCTTTTGTTTGAGAGTCATCGAGTGAGTTTGTATGACGCTGTCACCTCGAGCACAACTATCCAGGGGCGCTGCAGTGGGTGGGATTTTTTAGCGTTTTCAAACTTCAAAATACTTACTGTATCAGTTTTTTACTTTCCTTGCCCTACCTACTATCATAGGTAAGGAAAGTATTGCTTTCCAAAAAAAATTAAGGTACCCCAATTTTAGGTTTTCTATCCGTTTCAAGGTCCCCTGAGTCCAAGAAAGTGGTTTTTTGGGTATTGGTCTGTGTGTGTGTGTGTATGTGTGTGTATGTGTGTGTGTGTGTGTGTGTATGTGTGTATGTGTGTGTGTATGTGTGTATGTGTGTGTGTATGTCTGTATACACTATATCTCGATCCCTAATTGACCGATTGACTTGAAATTTGGAACTTAAGGTTCTTATACCATGGGGACCCGACTCTAAGAAATTCAAAAAAATTCATCAAAAAATGGCGGATAATATGCCGAAAATGGTGTTTTTCAAGATTTTCTCGAAAATGGCTCTAACGATTTTTTTGAAACTCATATCAAAAATAGTCCTATATAAGTCCTATCGACTGCCATAAGTATCGTTCCTAGCAAAATCGCGTAAGATCCGCAGCATTGTTGAGAAAAATGGACTTTGCAATATTTAGATTCCTAATCAACCGATTGACTTGAAGTTTGGAACTCAAGGTTATTATACCATGAGGACCCGACACTAAGGAATTCAAGAAAATTTATCGAAAAATGGCGGAAAAAATGGCGAATAATGTGCTAAAAATGGTGTTTTTCACGGGTTTCTCGAAAACGGCTCTAACGATTTTTTCGAAACTCATACCCGAAATAGCCCTTTATAAGCCCTGTCGACTGCCATGAGTCTCGTTCCTGGCAAAATCGCAGAAGATCCGCAGCATTGTTGAAAAAATGGATTTTGCAATATTATTCTCAATTTTCTCAAAAAATTTTCAAACTATTTTCTTTAAACAGACACCCTATATAGTCATTAATAAGCTCAATCAACTGGCATATGTCCCCTTTGTGTAAGATTAGCAGGGGCGCCACCCCAGACTTGAAAAGTTAAGTAGTTTGTAGATAGGCAACCCGCACTACATGAATCTGTATATAGGCAACCCGCACTACATGGCTCGGTAAGGTGAGTTTGAGCAACGCGGGCAGCGTGCTTGCCGCTCGTGTGCAAAAATTGTATCAATGCCATTCCGTCAAAATCGCAATCAAAGCAATCCATATCAGGATTTAAAGGAGACAAAAATCACATTTGGAAAAAGTATTGGTGTTTCATAATAAATTTTTGGTAAAATAACAGAGTATGATCCTTTATCGATTCCACCTCTTTGATCCGATATATTGAAATAGGTACCAAAAAATCTACATTCATTCAAAATCCAAGTCAATTTGGCTAAAATCTAGCCGAAGCGCCGACAGGCGCAAGTCATCATGGGCTTGTGAAAATTTCAAATCACACACACGATTAGCCGAAGCGCCGGTAGGCGCGAGGCGTCATCGGCGAATGCAAATTTCACTGTTATAGTCGTCCACAGATCATTGGAATGGTCAAGGACGAGCAATTCTTCCGACACCACTCCCTGTTTCTCCCTCCGGTGATGCCGCTTTATACTTAGGGGTAGGTAATAAGAGAGTGTGTGTGAGAGAGAAGGAGTGATGTTTTGTTTGGGTGAGGGTGGACTACAGTGGTAACAGGGCTCAGCAATCCTGTGACCTTGGTAATTCCAATGATCTGTGGTCGACTATAGTACGAGAAGATGAGCAAGTAATAGCGTAATTAAATTTGGACTTGCTGATGACTAGGTATGGATAATGGATAGCCTACTCGTATTAGGCTGAGCAAATGTTAATGGCAAGGAAAGTTGTGTGAGTGTACCACACCAGATTTTTTGTATCTGTGCCGCTCAGAAAGCTGAGTCCGCTAACGCTCTGTATAGAAATAGTTGTGACAACTCCATAGAGGGCGCCCCCGGGTACAAATTTCACTCCCGCCCTATAGATGAGGGGCTCTGATCAAATTCTCGTCCGGGCGCCCTTTTAAATCACACGTGGACCCCTATTTTGAAAGAATTCAATCCAAAAATTCATTCACTAAATGTATACATTTATAGGATAATTTTTTCTTCCACCCTTGGCGGGCGTCCCCCTTCTCGCGGCGCCCTACGTGGCCACTTACACCTTCATTCCACCCTGGCGCCAGGCCCGCGCCCCTCAAAATTTGGCGCCCTATTCCAGTGCCTATTTGGCCTATACGTGAATCCGGCCCTGTATCTGGATTGAAATATTGTTTGATCTAGTGATTTAGTTACACACGCCCATATTGAATCTACTCTATTAATGGATACGGTAGGCCTATCATATCTGAGAGAGCTTTCAGGCTCTGAACTCTTGCTAACACTATTCGAATAAAGCAGTGGGCCTGTATCAAAACATACAATTGCAATTGTAAAGAAATTTGTAAAAAATGGGCCCAGCTCCTAAAAAATGATGGATGGCTGGAAATGATCTTAAACCACTGTGAGCATCCCAAATAATTTTAATATGAGTTTGAGACGCTTTCCGAGTGGCGGAAAATACAGGGTGCCCAAAAAATTAACGGAAATTTTGTTCCTTCTCTAGTCAAAACTAAGCGTCTGACAAAAAATATGATTACATTGTTCTGTTAATGAAATTCTTAAGGGATCGATATCGAATCAACCCTATGTGACAAGCGACAACCAAGTTATGATTTTTTGAAAAGCTGTTTTTTTTTAGAGAAATTGAAATTCTGCCCGTTCTATTAGAAATTGAAAATTCCTCTGGGAATAATTTTATTCTGCACAATTTGAGACCAAGTAGAACTTTCTATATTGTAATTTTTTGTGCTAGAGCTTTCAACATATTCCCTTGTACACGAAATTTATTATTCACGTGAAAATGAGAAAACATAAAATGGCGGCTGTTTAAGTAATTGAGGACTTTCGGACGTTTTTAAAATGATTTTCAGGTATGTTTTCACCCAGGAACAATGCCCTAGGCCTAGAGTATTGTTAAGGAGATCACAAACACCCCTATATAGAATAGAATCTATAGAATTGGTATTTTTTATTTTATCGCTTCAGGAGATTATTAGGGATCAAATTCCTTCTGAAATTGAGAAAAGTGGAATCGAAATTAGTGGTCTAGCATCATAGAAATATCACTGTTTGCGCTCAGTTTGTAGCAATCAAGACAAGAAGAATTTCGGGCTGTTCTTGGAAACGCGTTCTGTGTGGACAAAAGGCGCCAGCGGCTATACGGTTTTGGCCGGAGCGCCAAACTTTTTGAGTGAGTGAGTGAAGAAGAGGCATTGAGTGAAGGAAAAGTGAGTAAGAGAGACTCATCGTTCGTGATTGAGTAGAAGAGAGGAGGGATAATGTGGGATGTGAGCTAGGCTAACCCCTAGCATCAGCCCTAACCCTTGACCAATTCCGAGCTTCTCTTATCATTCTGTTGGACTTGCCTTAACTTGATATGCGGTCTCCTTGGGGTCCTCGGCTCCACTGATATTAATTCGATAACTATGCTGGCCAACAATACTCACGCAGGCTTGCGACCACGAATGGAATATCAAGACGCTTTCAAGGCTAAGAGGAAACTCTTAGTAAATTTATACAACGTGGATTATAATTCAACTCCTCATAATATCCTCACAACCGGGAAGCGGTTTGTCCCAGTGGTAGAGAGCGTCTAATCGGTGAGATTAGGTAGGCTAAGCGACGTGCCTCTGACACCACTGTTGTACTGGTGACCGTTTCCTCTGAATTCAATTTATGAGCCTCAAAAATCGCTTCCCGGTGGTTTGGAACCCACCTAAAGCAGTAGGTACATTCATCTCGCATCATCATCCTTCCCATTACCCACGCACAGGCCCAAGAGCCCATGTGGGCATCACCTCAAACAAAAAAATATATATATATATAAAATAGACCTATTGATTCATCATGTTGAATGAAATATCATGATATTTCTGAAAAAATCACAATAATTCTTTAACTCAATTTTTCGTTTGGGTATTTCAATGATCATGTGTATGGAAAAGATTGATGATATATGGAATATAAATACAGTAGAACGTCGATAATCGAGACCTCGAGAATCCGGATTCGTCTCCAGCAGATTCGTGTCCGTCTGCCCTTGCTCTAAGGTCTTTACTAGAGAGTGGGCGATGAGAGAATACATACCATAGTGTTTAGCGAAGCGAAGGAAAAAAATTCTCTATTATTTCCTAATAGAAAATATACTATTTTAAAACAGTTTTTTTCTCAAATGGAGCCTGCTAGCCCTTCTTGTAAGGTAATTTTGATAATGCGAATAATTCGATAATCCGGATGGGGTCCGGTCCCAATATTATTAATCCGGACTATCGACGTTCTACTGTTAGGTATACACAGACGACCTCTTGTTCACTAGGGATACTTAGAAACGTATGATCGAATTCCTTTGGCTTATCAAATACTGAATCAGAGTATAGTGGTTCGAAAGCGTGAATGGATTCATTCACTTTATTCACGTAAATTACAAAAATACATCGGTTCAAATCCTATATTATGTGAATTAAAAATTATACTAATTACATCGCTCGTTTTAACAACTAAGTATAGACTATTAGAGACTATATGAGAACTTACAAGAATAATTCAAATGTAGGATTTAATAATTATGTTAACGGTACTTTAACTGATGCTGTAATTACATAAAAAGGCGGAGTTTGGACATATAAGTGTTCATTCTTGGAGAGGAATGCTCAAGAACATAACTCCTATTAACACTCAACCATGATGGATGGGAGGGGTGATGAATTCAACGACCACTTTTTGGTCAGACGGTATCAGTAGCTTAACGTATTCATCGGAAATTGGTAGTGGCTTGAGAAAAGCAATTTGATCGCTGCTAGAATCGATCTTGGATGTTCGTTCCATTGAACACAAGTTGGTTAATTTAAGGACTTGATTCTGGAGCAATGACTCAGAGATCATACAAAAATGATAGAAGCTACCCCAATTTGTGCTACAAAAAAGAAGTAATACAACTTTTTCTCAACCCCGTTGAAATTTAAAAATGCAGTAATTTGGTGAGAAAGAAAGTCAACAGTAGCTACTATTAACTCACATTACCATTACAGTATTTGAAATTGAAACTATAGTCCTAATTCATCAGCTCAAGATAACAGAGTTTATGAAGAGAATACTCTATAGGAAATGCATGACTCGTTTTACTATCTTCCTATGTACTGTATTTCTAGTTATACATTCCCTTGGAATATCTCAATTCATTATTTTTTTGTCCAAAGGTACGATTTCCAAGCTCGAGCTGTCCGGCTCTGAATTCGCTGCTAGAGCTGCCCAGCTCTAGCTGCGCTGCTCTAGCCATCACATAACTACATCATAGATGACTATTCTGTAATTAGGGCTACAACTCTTGTATACTAGATCAATAAATTGTGAAATTCACTCTTTTCAAGTCATTTTCAAGTTTTTCTACATTTTTCTTTTCATTTTTAATATCTTCTACAATCGTTACTATGAGCTTTCTCTATTATTCTCTGCAATCTCTCCATTGCCCTACCTTACATCAAAAGCATTAATGGCAACTCAGTAAGAGAAAAACGAGAGCATGCCAGCCAGAGTGCGAGAGAGTAGCCGATGATGGTGACAGAGAGAGAGCGCTGTGATTAATAAGCGTGTTTCACGTCAACAGGTGTGTGCGTATTGTGTGGAAAGGGTTGGTTGGACGTTTATGGGCGGGGGACGGGGGGTGTTCATAGGAGGTCCTCTGACCGCATAGCCGGCTGGTTGTTCGAATGGCATGTCGCCTGATTTCAGCCACATACATCCGTCCATTGACCGCACAGCTAGCACCAAATAATGTCTTCCATTTGAGCACAGCCACACAGCCGATCACATCGACAACGAAAGTCACAGTAAGCCTACTATCATTTGTATTCCTTGTTTGAATGCGTAATTACGATTAATCGATTGGGAAAGGAAATGATAAGCACATGAATAGAGAACAAGAATAATAAAACGAAAGGAATTCATATCACTGGCGGCTCGTGCCCACGAAACAGGTTAAGTGCTGTATAGTAAAAGATACAGGCACTTCACCTGTTTCGTGGGTACGAGCCGCCAGTGATTCATATTCCATACTCTAGATTTTAGCCAACTTGATCGATGCTCACCATTAATATTTCGATCTTGTATTGTATTGTGACTTGGCTCAATGTACTTCATGTATATTTGGCTGGAATATATCATTAAATCATTTGATAGATGATTTTTCAATTCCACCTGATTCTCAAAATCATGAATTGGATGAATAGAGTGGAAATTGTGTATTTATAGATAATTATAGTGAGAAGCTGAATTGACCGACTGAAAACTATTATTCCCCCAAACAGTCGTACACCAGTGATAATTTGCTAATCAGCTGATGCACTTTGGAAAAATAATAGAAAGGCAACTATCAGTTCACAGCGGGTATCCTATTATATGCAGTGCTATAAATACATGTCAAGGCTAGGAGTGTTTCAATGTCACTGGGCCACTAAAAACTTCATCAAACTTCCCTAACCTGATAGATGGTTCGAATCCATATTCAAAATACATGATGTTCAAATTATTGATTTACTTTGAACATGATGAAAACAATTCATCAAGCATTTTTTTTTAATGTAGCCTAGTGATAATCACATTTGCATATCAATTGAGCTTCATGCATGTGTGAGGATAACGGTAGTCGGTAGGATTGATGATGATGATGACAAGTATAAGATGATATATTTCTCAATGATAATCTTGAGAATTCAATGAAGATTTTTTCTGAAAATAAGATTCATAAGACAACTCTCCAATAAATATCTTCATTTCAATGTGCTATCCAGTCTCTTTTGCTTGGCCTTATAGGCCTATCTCGATTTCAAGGGAAAACCTCAACTCCTTTCCCGAACCGAAATAATCTCTTATACCCAAAATAATTTTTATGCGTTGCCACTCACATGAAATCATGATTACTGTTATGCAGTTAGAACCGACAAAAAAACAGTTACTGAATGACATTTGACTGTATCACACGTCGATAATTAAGTGTTTCTGAGAGAAAGCCTCACTACTCCAATGATGTAAATGATCGTTGATAAAGAAGACTACCGTACTGTACCAATATTTCTATAATATAACTTCATGCAATTTGAATTGATTGAAAATATATAGACTGTAATCTGAGACTGGTTGAGTGATTATACACATACAGTCTCTATAGGTAAGACTATTCCGGTTAAATAGCAAAGCTCATATTTTATCACATGGGAAGTAGAGTGAAGAAGAGCGAATAGAGATTGTAAATCCAGTTCACAAGCCAACTGCCGTTTTTTCCTCCATTCGAAGAAACCGAGGATCAAAAGCCAGTCCTCAACAAAAAGATAAGCGCTGCACCGGGCTGCTGGCATGATTGAATGGGAAAAAGTCGCCAGATTAATCTGCCGCTACCGTCAGGACAGAACTAACAAGCCAAAAATTTGTGGAATGAATAGGTTCGTTGCAAAGGTATCATCATTTTTTCTCCCTTGCTCACCCGCACTATCTCCCATTCTCTACTACCTTTTCATCAAGCGCACACACAGTTAGGGAACTCCAGCCTCAACGATTCTTCCCAAGTGATTAAGATCTTCTAATTTAATCCTTCAACTTTTTCAGTTCCCGAACATGGAAGAACTGAGTGGTAATTAATAATGATTCTTCCTCGAATATAAACTGAGTTGCAAATGTACTTCCTCTGCTCCATATTATAGATAAAGCTTACGTTTAGTTTTTTTCAAATAAAATTTGGAGGTGCACAATAATTTTGTCATTCTGAAATATTTAATGATCATTCTGTATCCTTGAGCTGGATTTTAATTTTACAATATTGTGGATATAAACTCATTCATTTTGTAAAACTTTAACTTTAATAAATCTCATTGAATAATCAAATCATTCATCTCTCATCTGTCATTCATCTCATAATTCTTCAGGATCTGACCTGCTGTTATAGGGTGGATTCTGGAACTTTCCTTCACTCGTTCTCCCAAACGTTGTGAAGAAATAGAGAAGTACCTCGAATCTTTTATAGATGCTCTAAGAATATTATTGATCATGATATTTGCATGGAAATACTGCACGTACTGTCCTGCTATCCAGTGGAATACTTGTACTACGGAGTATCAACCGTTGAGGGTTGAGCTATATCATTTCAATTCAAAATCATCCAATGAATAATTTCCTTTCCGATCTTCATGCTTTTGAACTGAATACAATTCGGAACTCGGGCCTGCCTACACAACAGTTTGATAGTTGTAAAATAATTGACATGAGTCCTGATGTGATGAGAGTTGAATGAAGACATTGCTGGTTCGAGTGAAAAGCAAATGGGAATTGTCGAGATGAAGTTGGCAACTTGTGGGGGAAGAATGCTGTGGGGGGTGAAGGGAAGGTAGCGCTGACACGACACTGTCACAAGTTGAATTGCACCAGGAATAGCATAATTTATCACAACCGTCTCGTATAGTAGGGCGAACGCTATTGCCTCATGTACAAGAGTGCATCTTTTCCAGTTCATAGCTTCATTAGAACGTTTTCAACTGCCAAGGAAGGCTATAATTCACAACAAATATTGCAGTGATTCAAAATATCTGTTCTTGGAGCGATTTGAGAGAAATTGAGTAGAGAAATGATACATTCAACTAGAATAATGATTTATCATTCTTACAAACATCTAGGAATTTGAAATTTGGTATTATAAAAGTGAAGAATCAGCAATGAGGCATCGTGGAAAAAAATTCAAGAATGATCAGCTTGCTTCAATTGATTGCATTTAGAAGTCTCGCAGTATGCAGTTACAGAAGATACGTTTAGATAACAATAATAATAACAATAACGTCCATAACAATAATGAATTCGAAGGTGCAATTTTTGTGGATCACATTTGGAACTGTACAATAATTGGTTTAAAGCAGATGACATCTGATATACTTCGGAAATAATGCCAAACGAATAAGCCTATCAAGACGGCTTTACAAAGTTTTCTGCTTTCTTTTGAAGGGGAGAGGAAAATGTGAGTGGGGAGATTTATTTCGCTTGCGCACGTGGGGTACTAAATAACACAGGATCAAGGAGGCGGTTGCTGCAAGACACAATCTTGTAAGAAAATAAGGAGGAAAAGAAGATGTGAAGGAGTGTGTGGAAGGTGGAATAGTGATTCAGAACGGACGAAAGAAAACAGGGAGAGTAACGAGGATATTTGTGAGGCAGTTGGTATCATAAGGGGGTATAATGTGGAAAAGAGGAACTCGTAGTTTAGGGAACCTATCTACAAGGAACAATGTTGTCGCTCCCGTTGTTCAGAATGAAAAAACTGCAATGGTGAGAAGGAAATGAGACACGAGAGATTCAACCGATGAATAATATATTTATTCAGTTAGTCCCAAAAACATGCAGGCTGCAACGATTATACTATTTCTCACTCCACCATGGTCCTTCTCACCATCCCACCAACTTACTCAAAACACGTGCACGAAATTAACTTAACCGCCAGTGATTGATGTGGATAATTTTGCGAGCGCCTCGCCTCCCTTCTCTTTGTCAAAGGGAGAGGGTGACTATCACTGCGAACAAATCTTGAGAAATTGGTCTCTGTGATTGCTTTAGTTGACCATTAGCTCACCAAAGAATGACCTCACGCTCATTCTCCTGATAATCTTCAATCTGGTCCCTGACTTGAAAGTGAGACTCAGCATTGTATCTTCCAAGAATCGGATTGATGGCGATTGTAATCCATCCGTATTGTTATTTGGGTTGATTTGATTGAAAACGTGTTTCAACGAGGGTGCTGATTAGGCACGGACAGAGTAATAATTATAATAATTGAATATCCGTCCCAGTTATACGATCAAGTGACTACGAATCCATGGAAGTCAGTCACTTCAATTTCATTTCCTTTCATTATTCTATGAGACTATAATTTTCGTTTATCACTAAATTTTCAACTTGATTTATCAGAAGTATCGCTGCTCAAAAACTATTATGTAATATGTACTAACTAAGCTGTCACTCCATTTTATTTGAAACAAGTTTTGTCAACGCTCATACGCAACTTCATTACTCTATAAAAATCTGAATAAGTGCAGTATAATCATCATTATTACAATATCACCTTTCTGACATAATCGTTTATTTCTTATCTATTATCCAATTCTATTCTTTTGATCAGAATCTTATTATCAATTTATTTATTTATCACAATTATTGCCACGTTCACATGGTCATTAGTTTATAATAATCTAGAGTAGATAAAACAGGGGCTCGAGCCCTTTCTATTTCTTCCCTAATTTTGAATTAGAATTTGGTCAAAAATAATAGGTATTACATACAGGAATTCGAATATTTCTTGTCATCATACATTTCCTCATGTACTTCATCAATTCTTCATTGATAGAAATAACTCCTGAAACTGAATCTCATTGAATTAATCCCAATATTTGATTCAGCCTTCAAGCATTTTATTTGTATTCCTGAGGAAATGCATGTGAGGATGAAGTAGGAAGAGTATCTTAGAAACCCATTTCTTCAAACCATTGTATTTTGGTGGTAATGCTTGGAGAACACTGTTTCTACTCGTCATGCGATCGGCGTGTCGCCTACGGCTTCAACAGACGTCTTATTGACTCTTTCATCGTCCGGAGCCTCTAATCGGGTATTTGGCCTCGGGGACGCAGAGAAAGCACAGTTTTCCATTGAAGATGTTCTCCCTCGCACTCAACCAGTATCATTCTCTCTCATCCCTTCACTCGTTCACGATCATTATCTTTCTTTCTCACTCACGCCTGCTCTCAATCATACCCTCACAATACACTTTCTCTCTCTCTCTCTCTGGGAATGGAAACTGAGAAAGAAGCAATCGAATTACAAGAAACAAGGCACGGCCGCGCGGCCAGCCAGCAGGCAATGCGTCTATCTACGTGTGCTAATTTCCTTCCCTTGCCGGCCTTTCTCTTATCATAACTTCCTTCTCGGCCTTGCCTCTTCCTTTTCCTCCTCCTTCTCAACGAGAAACTTCTTATCTATTTTGCCACTCAACGTCGTACACACGAGGCAGCCTCTTGGCGCATTGCAACGCGCATGCGTGCACTCTAATTAGCGTTCAATTCGACCTTCGAACGGAATACCAGTTCAGATAACACAACAACAGTTGGATAACTAGATCCCGATGCACAGACCGGCGATTATTACGCATTAGGCGACCCTATTCCTAACAAAACTTCATACTTGTGATAGGCCTATAAGAGGTGATGCTACCTAAGTTTTCCTCAATATATTTCAGATATCAATGGAATCGTACACATTATTGAAAGCTTACTAAATTAAGTAGTTCACAATCATATCACTGATATTCTGTTGCTTGAATTTAATATTGATGTGATAAATTATTATTAGAATCTCAAATCTATTTTTTTTTTCAACTGGAATCAATTTTTGAAGTAAGTTGTATTGAATTTTCTAGTTCAGAAATGAGTAAATTAGAACTCTCGCGAAAAATAGTTAGTTGCTATTGAACAGCAGATGCTTCTCAAGATTGAAAATGTGAGTTATTCAACTCATGAGTTCATTTCATTGGAAAAATTGTCATTCTCTTCTTATTCCAGCCTCGTTATCGGAGCAAATTTATAACAATGACTTCTAGCATAGCTTCCTTTAATTGACCGAACGTGAGTGAGGTCTAATGTATAGTTAATTCACAGAAGTCGCTGAACATCTTGGAAACAGTAACATTATTATAATTAAATGCAATACGTGACTTTGTGTATTTAGACCTATGATCAATCAATTGGAAATTAAAACTAGAGAAATAACAACCTCGAGATCAGCAGTTCAATAGGAAATCATCATTTCAATGCAATATCAGAAATTCTAAGATGTAGGCCTATGTGTCATCACTATTATTTTACACAAAACTGCAAACTGTTTTGACTTTACAGTATCTTGATTCCCTGGGACAGTAGGTTAGTTAAAATAGCTAGTATTGGCTAAGCCAAAAAAATATTGAGCATTGTCAAAGAAACTGTCATGATCAGAAGTTCAGGAAATGGACCAGAGAGAGGTAATGAGGTTTAATTTTGAGAATAAAAGTTGATATTGAAAATATGCAGTGTTTTGAATTTATAAATAAACTCCTCTGGATGTGTTGTCCAAGATTCAACATTATTATTGTTATAGAATAAGTATTTTTTATATAATTATTTCTAGGGCTTTGGTCTATATCAGAAATTTTCTGCGCATCTGTTTACGCATGCACGTACACTTTGTAGTCAGTTTATGCTAGGCACTTAGAAAAGAAACATTGTCAGTTCGTGATGGAAACGTTTGAAACTAATTTATTTATTAGCGCCATTCACGTGCAATCAGCTATTTGGGATACTGCTTCCGAGTCCTATCACGATAGGAAAGGGAGGCAGAATGTGAGGAGGTTATCCGCGGAAAAATCGGATGCAGAGAAAAGTGAAATAGGTATAGTCTGTCCAAGCAAAGAAGACACTCTGGCATCGATGAAAAAATGACTCCAGCTCGGTAAATGTTGGTTCAAGAATTATCAATTTGGTAGATCAGAATGTTTCCTACAATCTGAGACCAAATCAATAATTTTGAACCAATATTGACCAAGCTGAAGTCATTTTCTCATCTTGCCAGAGGCTCTTCTTTGCTTGGACAGACTATAAGTGGCTGATCTTTTACCATCTTGTAATTCTATAAGGCTAAAATTTTATTATCAGTTGTTGTTTATTTTTTATGATGTTGTTGTTAGCAAAGAAGTCATAGCTTGTTGGAAACTAATTACGAAGTGCTCTTTCACTAGTCCATTCTGTTCGAATGATCAGCATAGACTAAATAATTTAATATGCATTGAGTCTCAAAAATATGTGTGGCTTTGAATCCGTTGGTGGGGAGCCGCTAGACAAAGAAAATATAGGCGACCTAAAGATCAAAGTAATATTAACACAAATAAAATAAAATGATATACACACTTTAAATTAGAATGGCATTTCCTCGAATGAAATTCACAAGAATTATTATTATTATTTCCTTCAATTTTACAAAACAAGACTTTCTGGACAGACACAACGATTGCTTACTCATCAATACACATCAATGCACAGTTTCAAATCCTTAATTTGATGCCTAACTTATTATGATTGTATTCAACTGAGTTCAGCAAATTTGAACTCTAGCAATATTGTCTTATCTTACTGGAACGTTTCTTTTGGAACAGCAACTGAATTGAATTCAGAACCTCTGATTATAAGACCGGCGCATTCTCAATTGTTACACCAATGAGTCACACAAGTTGAAATTGGCACTTTGATGTCTGATTCAATCAATCTACAAAGCAAACATTTCTGCTTGAAACTATTATTTTATAAAAAATACTAGAACTTCCAAATATTCTTATTAGAGAGAAAATAAATTGAATTTTCATTTAATAATGTGCACCGAGCCTTAAGATTCAAGTCGACGATTTTGCATTTGTTTGTATGTATGTTCCGCATTTACGACTGAACGCGGGAATACATACTGATGAAATTTCACAGGGATGTTCTTCTTGAAATCGCGCGTCGATGTATATATAAGGTTTTTCGACAATTTTCATATTAAGGACGAAAAAGGGAAAAAGGATTGAAATATTCTCTGATATAGATATACTCCATAAATGATTTGATAGTATATCTATGTTGATATTACTGAAACATCTGATATTATGACATTCATAATAAAAAAATTTCTACTTCAGATGATATACTTTCATTGAAGTCAGCTGAGATATTTCAGATAGGTTTTAAGGTAAGTTTTCCTTTATGCGAAACGGTCCGACGGTCGACCACAGACTAACAACAAGAGCTGTGATGGGCTACAGCTGTTCGACTGCAGCCAACCATCGGACCGTTCTGCATGATGGAAAACATTACAGAAACTGATGCCCGGTTTTCCAAGGACTTTCAAATTTTGACAAATCGTCAACAGAACAGCTGACATTTTCTTTAAGGTTATTTCCTTTATATCTACTCGTCGGTACGTTGTGAGGTTATGCATTTATCCAATAGTAAAAAAAGCAAATAAATGGAGTATCTTATTATTTAAATATCTTATTTGAGCATTAAATAAAGTATCGTCATTTATTTTGTAAGGGAAGATTGAAATAAATATATAAAAAATTATTCAATGGATGATCGAGACATCATTGATGGATTATCTGGAGAATATAGGCCCTTTTCTTTCAAAGTTACTTCATCCGTTCTTTCATTTTCTATTATAAGACATTTCAGCGATCAATCTCAACAGCAATTGTTTCTCCTCTAAATTGAAACTGATAATATTATTTATTTTGTCCTCAGTCATTTCAAAAAATATATAATCGCATAACACTCAAAGTAGGCTACTGATTTATAGCAGGACTTCCTAAAGACCTCCTGGTATTTAGGAGGTCCTGTTTATATGTTCTCGCTTTGAACTGATGATCATATCATTATTTTGTTTAAGTACCATATGTAACCAATGAGAATGCAGATACGCTCCAGAAAAATTAATTTCAATACAAGCCTACAGCAATCTTAAAAAATTAAAGAAAATCTGGTGTTCTATTGACGATTCGTCCAAGTTCCAGGGTCCCTCAAGTCTGAGGGTGCTTGGAAAAACCGAGCATACAATCTCTATACCTATAACGTGAAGGAAATTGGGGAAAGATTAGGAGGAAATAATGTGGGTTGAGGTGATTTATTATGAACTTGGATTAGATACAGCTCAGCTTTTGAAGTTGAAATAAAGGATTGATGTGGCATGCACTATTTATTTGCATGTATTCAATTTTGATGAAATTGTATGTATGTAGCACCAGCTGTGGCCATAGTGACAGACTGCTGTCGACTAAAACTAAAGCGTGACTGTGGCCACTGCATTGCTGAATTCCTCGCGCCGACTTTCGGAATCGACGCACAATTATAGTCGGCGCAATCTAAGTTGACGAAAACCCCTTCCACCCGAGAAATAGCTGCGTTGCCAGATTGTGTAAAATTGGAACATCTTCAAATTTGCGATTAAACCCCATATCTAGACGTAGAATTTTATCCTTGATATGCCAGTAGTATTAAAAAAGTTCCTGGGTAAATCCTTCTACCCAGAAAGGAAATTTGATTTTTTTGAAAAAAAATAAAAATCGCGAAAATATTACTTTCTTTTGTATATCACTTCTCTCGCAATCATGGGTTGTAGTGGAAATGAAGTTTTTTATATCAAAATGACAAGGAGAATTCGAGCTTTCTAATGGTTATTGAATATACGACCTATGGTTATTCTATATACGACCAATAATTATGTTTCAATTAATGAATATGTTTGTCAATGTCGAGTCTACTCGAACAGAAAACATGAAGTTTTCGATGATCTAGAAACTTTTTTGTTTGAGAAGATAAGTGGGTGGTGAAAGCGGGAAAGTTGTTCAAAAACCATTGAAATTATTTTTCCAAATGTCGAAAATAGTCAGAAGATCGTAATTTGGCCTCTCAAGAGTTTCAAAGTATGGAGAGCGGTATATACATGAATCATTGTATGTTAGGCTGAGGCCGCACTGCCGGTGGGTAGAGCTTGGAGGGTGGAGGGTAGTTGGTAAATCTATAGAACATACACACCAACCACAGTAATACATCGTATGAATAGTATGTGTTCAGCCGCCATCTTGAAATTCCTAAATATGGACAACATAACCTCAAAAAACAGTATGACGTCATACCATTCATGCGATGTATTACTGTGGATGGTGTGTATGTTCTATAGATTTATCAACTACCCTCCACCCTCCACGCTCTACCCACCGACAGT
Organism: Sogatella furcifera; assembly: GCA_017141385.1. NCBI lineage: Eukaryota > Metazoa > Arthropoda > Insecta > Hemiptera > Delphacidae > Sogatella > Sogatella furcifera. Next base: position 39,436,532 of record CM029548.1, read on the forward strand.
GCGGCCTAAGCCTTAAAGATTGGAATTATTGAAGCTAATCGACTTGGATATTCGAGCTGCGAACAGCTGGTTTATCTTAAAAATAGTGAGTTTCACAACACCGCGTGATTTTTCCGAAGCTACGCTGTCACTTTTAACATCGTCGTGAGGTCTACCGTTCACAGAACTTCTAGTATATTAAAGGGAGTTTTGCTTCTAATTGTTGAAATTTATGCTTCTTAGTTGGAAAGCGTTCTACTTATCAATTTTCTTAAAAAAAGATTATCCAATTTCGTGAGTTTGGTTTTTGATTTTACAATTTTTCGATTATTGAAAGCCATGTATTGGATGAATACGTGTCTGCATAGTACATAACCTCTCCCTTTGAATAAGAGAGATCCAAATATCTTCTTTTTAGTAAGAGTGATATATATGTTTTGTGAGACATTAAAAAATCTGAAAATGGTAACATCTGTGGGACCAGGAAGTCTCGTTGGACAGTGAGCGTAGTCAAGCAACTCTGTAACAGAAGTCTCATTGCTGCTCTGGGAACTATTTGTGGACTTATCTGTCGATGAACAACTGGAAACTGGGAAGAGTAAAAGTAAAAGCAGGATGATGGAGGAGTGGAAGGGATTAATCGGGAGAAGGTTGAGAAAAATGGGAGACAATGGGCTGAGTTAGCAGCAATATTTGATCAGTGATGAAAGTTTGAGTCGGAAAAAGCATGAAGAACTCCGACAAACTGATGAGCGGATGACTGGGAGGGTATGATGTGTGAGTGATGAAGGGAGGTTGAAGAGGCAAAATTAATTTTAATAAATGCTGAAACGCGAAATGGAGAATCAAAGATTTAGAAAAAAAGAACAATGATTATATTAGTCAAGGGAAAATGTTGATGAAGAAGGATTGAGAGTTGATGAGTGAAATAAAAGACATCATTACATGGTTGGTAAAGAAACCGAACAGAAGGGAATATAGAAGAAAAGCTGTCAACTCTTTCTACAGCCGCAGGAAAATTTTCACTCACTCCTTGAGAGGAGAACAAAGGAGAAATGATTAATTAAGTACGTTAATAAATAATGAAAGGTAAATGGCAATCAACGGGTGAAGGTGGTGGGAGGGGCTGGTCAAAATGAACGCACACCGCAATACTCTACAACCCCCGATGACTAATGTTGCACAACTATGAGTTGGGGGAAAGAGATGAAATGAGAGGGGGTAAGAACCGTGAGTCAAAGAGCAAGAGAGACCGCATCGAAATAATTCCGTGTTCCACCTTTCCCACCCTGCACCAGGGTTTCCACTCCTGAACCTCGCCGAATTTGCGTCCTGGGTTTTCAAATAATTAGCGGAATACTAAATCACTCGGATTAATGTTGAACGGGGAGAACGCGGCCCGCAATGAGATTTAACTCTGTTCAATTACAAAGTTGAGAGTAGAACGAACGACAATAGTAAGAAAATGAAACCTCACCCAGTTCAGTATTGGGATTAACAAATATTGGGGAGGAAGGATTCTAAACATCACCTGCTACATTGCTGAGAAGGGGATATTTTTTTTATAATTTTCCTTTTTTGAAGGAGAACCTTCGACAACAGCAAGAACCGCTCTCATTTCTTAACTCCAAGAAATTTGATATGAACATTATATCAAAAATTAAAAATTGTGAATATAGAAGTCAATTTCATATATTAACTTTATGAAGAGATATAAACTGAAATCACTCCTGTAACCTGAATCACCAGATGGATATAATGATAATCAGTAGCATTTTCTCAAACCTTAACATTGAGCTTCGCAACTAGATGCGACATGAATATTGTATCTTACGATGAATATTGATTAACTATTAAAATATCTATTATTTCCTATTGTTCAACAATTACATAGAATGTAATAATATCGGGATTATTGTAATTTAATCCTCTTTGGAGCAATAATGCTTTTGATTTCGAATTGAACGAAATCTCTCATTCAACATTCACAACCACATCTCTTAGCGTGAAGAACAAATAGAATGGGAAACAAGATAGGAACTTATAACAAAATAGAAGGAGAGCTAGAGCTTAAGTAGGACTCGTTGTTCGAAAGAACGAGTTAGCTTGCCATTTGCTGCTTAGCACTATTAGGCTACAAAGTAGGATGGCAGCTTAGTTAGCTCTACTGTGTAGTTGAAATGCGTTGAAAGATCAATACCATCGCATTTAACCAGATTGCATTTGCAAGAAGTTCATTTGATTCGGTTGGTTTCAGCGTTACAAAGTTCAGCTACTCGAGTGCTTGTTAGACAAGATAGCGAGTGTATATCGACGGCAAACTTACTGCATACAGCCGGCTATCTCAGACAGCCGCGCCGCGTTTTAGAGCGAATTAGTAGCACTGAAGTTCCAGCCACAGGCCAAGTGCTGGTACAGCATCAGCTTAATGTGCTGTTAACTGATTGAATTGTGTGTGTAGGTGTTAGTGTGCTGTTGCTGTTCTTCTAACCCAAAGAATTCCAACAGCGAACACTTTAAACTCCTACCAAGCTGGGTTAATGGATAAACACTCTTCAACCAATGATATTCAGAAAAATGGTTGGAATGAGGCGGCTCATGTAGTTAATCTTGGAAGTGATGAAGTAATCACTATCCATTTTCATGAACACAACGAACAATTTCACAAAAACTAATTAACTTAGTTCTACAGGCTAATAATCTTAATAGCATGACTTGATAACATTATGAAACGGATACACATAAATCTGAAATTTGTCAATTCTATAATTTATTATTTGTGGTTTCTCTCGTGGCCACACATGTCACATCATCAAGCTGCACCATAGATGAAGAAATGGGAATTGATATATAGTAGTTGAAAATTGACAAGCCAATATATTTCTACTTCATCATGTATACATACGCATGAATCTTGAAATAATCGGATGGTACTTCAGTACTCAAGTGATATTAATTAGATTGTGATAGCTCTATTTCACATTAAGCACCCAACACTTGAAATCCATAAAGACTAAAATTCTTACGTAATGATGAATGATGATATTGATAATAACTTTTAGAGCTTTTGTTTACTGTATGATATCCTCATGTTTTCAATTGAGCTTCAAAAGAATGCGAGACCTGACCATTTGAACATACAAAAAAATAAAACTAGATTCTAGAGCTAAACATACGAATTTCTGTACTCAGTCAACGATGGACATCAATTTGGAGTTGAGATGAGTACTGTTTCGCAACAAGCAGTGAAACAGAAATTGGAATAAGTTTGTGATGAATTTATCTGTAAAATCTAGATTGATCAAGTGCTGTACAGTAAAAGATACGGGCACTTCACCTGTTTCCTGGGCACGAGCCGCCAGTCAGCGACCAGTGTACTGTCTGTCCATAATAAATTAAACACTGTTTGGAATTGTTTAAAAGTGGAAAAATTTCAATTATAAGAGTTAAACGTGATTATTAATAGAAGTAGAATAGACAATTTTGAAAATAAATTATAAATAATTAAGGATTTTCAACTCAAGATAACTCATTAAGCGTAATATCTCAAGATAATCACTGCTTGCCATGGAATTGACTGCGAAGATTTCAATTCGAATATTAAACGATCTCGGGGATTGGTATGACGAGCCACAAGAGAATCTATTCCATGTGAACTGGTTCTGGTTTGCGACTGTGAACACCGGGATTGGTTGGTATGTTCTTGATCATGCACTGTGGGCAATGTCTACACAAGATCGAGGACATGAAACAGAATTGAACAGTCTGCGAGAGCAGTGTTTGCCGTAACTATCAATCAATTATGCAAGCGCTGGCTACCAGACCAAGTGCAGCCGGCTGCCTGATAACGTGGCTTCAAAGACGGTGATCCGAATACTCACTCTCTCGCTCGTTGTTGACGATTTTGGCCAAACACCGCAGCCTGCTTCCACCGCAAATCACCAAACATTCAAATGAAATATTACTGTTACTTAAGCTGCACAGAGGAGGAAGATTATCAACAAATTTGATATAATATTGTGATATTGCTGTTTTGTGGTTTCACGAGATCTTCCTGAAAGGTTTCTCTCCACGATACTCTGATGCCTGACTAATCTGATAATAACTTTATTTTGTAGCATCAAGTCCAGTTCAATCACAGATTCATATCCATTTCAATCAATATTGAGTCTCTCCAATATCTTTCCAACACCTTGTGATTCTTCACTTTATCCAATCTTCTAGTATACTAGACAATCTTCTTGAGAGAATCTACCGATTTTCATCAAGCAATCATATATCATTCCCAAATTTCATGTAACAATGTGAAATTATATTTATTCTCTCGTGAACTTTAATAAATGAGCTCATTACATCAAAATACTCTCACAGGTGGCACAGCTTTTTTGAGTGAGAAAATTGTTATAAAAATAATAGATATTGATAATAATAAAATTGGATTATTTATTATTATGTCAATCATTCAGAATATACATAGAATATAAATAAATAACTTCATTGTTCTCAATACTCCACTGATGATTATAAAAATTTACAAAAAGTGAAAGAGGAGGTACGTTTCCACTGCTTGAATAAATCCATGTTTAGGGGTCACATTTCTTTTGAAATCGTCCAATTCATATACGTGATACTCATATACAGAGTGTTTCAGGAGGAATGTGCAATACTTCTCAGGCTGATTACTTACACCAAGTAGACAAAAAAGTTCCATGGGACCAACCCCCAAAAACGCTTTGTTACCGAGATAACAATGGCGGAAAATTAAGATTTTTCTAAAAATATTTATTTTTCTAATTTTTCAGAGTCTTTACTGAGGTTCTAAAATAATAAATTCCTATGTAAAATTAGCTGAGGAATTCAATGAAACCACTCTGAAGTCTGTATCTTCAACGGTTATTGAGATAATTGGGAAAAATATGCTCAAAAAACACCATTTTTCAACAATAAGGGTTATAACTGGATAAGTTATCATAAATTTTTATTTTTCATTAATGGAAGTTAAAGAGAGTCGGATTCTAAAGAAAAGGTTAGATGGCAGCGATTGTGTAAATCTTACCCAAATCTCAGAAATAGCGATCAAAAATCGCAAAATTCGACAAAACATAGCACAAGTAATAAATTTGTATTTAGTAGCGATTTTGCGATTTCTGGGGGTTGGTCCCATGGAACTTTTTTGTCTACTTGGTGTAAGGAATCAGCCTGAGAAGTATTGCACATTTCTCCTGAAACACTCTGTATATGATTTTTTCATCATTATTCAAAGACGTTTGAACATTGTAATGGTCATTGTAACTCGCATACATGAGATGATAATTTGGCACCATTTGATGTGTGTGCTTGTGTGTGTATTTGGAGGGAGCAGGAGTTTGGAGGGGGGCAGAGGACGTTGAGGATGCCCCGCACCCGCAATGCAGCAAGTCTGTCCGACGCCCATCCCGCAACGATTTGTCGACGACTGTCATTGTCTACGTCCAGACTACCCAGTGACTGATGTGTTTCACACCCTTCCTCTAATCCCTGCTCTCACTGGCATCACAAGACCTTACCAAGGATAAAAGAGTCATATTAAAATCATGAAGACTCTGATTTCAATGTAATTCTATCCGAAGTAATAGTACAATTAAAGCAGAAGAGCTCTTTCCTCTTATCTGTGTTTAGTCCTATACTATAAACCTCATAGATACTCAAACTACGCAATCAATAATTTTAGCACAGAGGACTAACACTATAAAGACACTATATAAATATAAAATCACTGTCATGAATACAGAATGAACGCAGCAAATGTGAAGTTTTAAGTGTAAAAAAATAGTGAAGGAACACATTCAAGTTCAGCAGCTATCTTGTAAAAATAAGAACTACATTTTGATAAAATTTTATTTTAATGGATGAGCACGGATAATGTTGTGATGTTTCAGCAATGAACGCTCAATTTTCCCATATGAACATGTAGAGTGTGATGAAGGAGATTCATTCGATGAACTTGTCGAGAAACATAATTATTATCACCAAAAACATAATATTTTCCACTTACGAACACCTATGTCATATGTGCGACACACCTATAACAAACGAATGCAATGGATTAAATAATTCGATGATTTATTCTAACCAAAAAATACTTGAAGCAGGGGTGCCCAGAGGGGGGTTCAGCAGCGCAAATGCGCTTCTGCGATTTAGCTCATTTTCTATAAGTTGGGGGGATTTTCCATAATTAGCCCTCAGAATGTTTTTTGTGTTATATTCAAGCACTTGTAGAGGATTATATTTCTCATATTCAATTCCAACAATGTTAGGGGATTGTATTTCCAGCGTTTATTTTTTTAATTGGGGGGGGGGGGAATTTTTTTGACTATACCCAAAATTATTTTTCTTATATTCATTCATTATTCTTCTTAAATTTAGATATACTATTTTCGAATGAGTTCCATTTTCAGCTTAGGCCTACATTTTATAAGTTTCGGGGAGTATTTTTAAAATTAAGCTCAAAATGTTTTTCATGTTAAATATTAAACAGTCCTAAAATTTTTTTCCTATGATATCTTATCCTATTATCTGTTCTCAAGTCTTGGGAGGGATTTTTTTCAATCAGCCTTCTTCAATGGTTTTTTGTATTATATTCATTCACTATTAACACTCAAATAAAATTATTTCAAAAAATGTTTAGGGGGGAATGCTGCTGTCACCGTATATTTTATGAGTTTGGGATTTTTTTAAATAAGTCTGAGAATGATTTTGGTTTTATATTTATACCGGTAGAAAAAACCTTAAAATAAATCATTATATTTCAATTTTTAACCTATTCTGTTTTCAAGTTTTGGGGGGGGATTTTATAATAAGCTTTGATTTTCTGTGTTATATTCATTCACTATTAAAACTCGTAAGAGGTTTTCCTCTGATATTAAATTTTTATATTTCTAGGAGGGATTTCATTTCCCGCTCATATCTCCCACGTTGGGGGGAGGGAGATTTCATAATGATCCCTCAATTTTTTTGGTGTTATATTCATACACTATTGACACTCATGGAAAACGTCTTTAATTATTCAAAGTAGAAAGATGAATAAATTTTTTTCAAAGAAATAGGAGATTATGTTTTACAATTTGAGCCAAAATGCGACTTTTCCCCACCTATGGCTTCCAAGATGATCACATTTTAACAAAAAAATTTCTTGGTACCTGAGAATGTACTCAAGATAGTGAAATTCTTAAATTTTGATCAAATTTAACAATTGTATGTACATTTGAAACGTCTTGATGTGCTGAGAACAACAAACTATGGTTTGTCAAGATCAGCAGTTAATTTTATGAAAGTCATGGGTGTCTTTATATTAGTTAATTATCCTTGAAGAGTCTCCTACTGGTAATATCCTGAACTCAGGGTGATATGTTAGGTACTTACTATATTAAAACATGATTCAAGAAAAAATATTCTAGTTATAAAACTAGTTATAAAGTCGATTAAGACGATTTTTTTACTAAACCTTATCTTTTTTTGAAGGTGAAAGTCTTTTCATTCATTTGCTTGTTTAATATCACCCTTAAACTTCCATCTCTACATTCTTTATCCATTGTATCACCTCCATTCTATCACCTCATTGTCTACTCAGAAACGTCTGTAAGCCTAAGTATTACTCAGCCACTCATCATCACCTAGGCTATCTGAATGAATAAAAATTCGCTCCGGCAGCTGGCGGTCGGAAAGAGTGCATTTCAAATGCAATTCTATGATGGCTCAAATAATATGACTTATAATGATCTATTCAGAGTATGAATTCAAAGGCGCCGTTTTCGAAAAACACAATTTTTGGCATTGTGTTATTCGCAATTTTCTCCGCCATTTTTGATTGGATTTTTTTCGTTGATGGCTCAAATTGTAGGGAATAATAAGGATATTATACACACCAATTTTCAAAACGATTACGTTATTGGTCGATTTGTAGTGATTTTTCAAAATTTTCATCCCCTAATTTCACCCCCTACCCTTGGACCAATTAAGGCTGGTTAACGAACTTGACTGATATATTAACACTAATGATTTTAGTGCAAAATTTGGTCGCTCTCCGACAAGCCCTTCGGGAGTTATCGTCTTAACAAGAAACTGTACATATATAAATATACAACCAAATATACAAATATATATCAAACCAATACAACCCAACTATATCAAGGAAAAGTGATCATACTGAAGGGAGGAGAGGAAAAATCAAACAAATAATATCGTGATCACGATGTGATCGAATAGTAATGAAATCAAGTGATCAAGAAATATTGTTTATTTTTATATGCGAGCTAATAAAGGGAAACGCTGAAAATATATTTAATTCCAATAACAAGAATGAAGAGTTTATGGTCATTTTCATGAAGGGGAGGAGCACAATTTGACAGTTTTATTTGGAAATACGAGTGAAAGTTATACCATCATCTATTTTTCTCCGGAAGCACCATGAAGACTTGATTTGGTTTGGCACAAAATCTGCTGACCCCTTATAAGTATCCAGTATACAATGTATTGTGATCCCGTATGATCGTGATGTGATTACTTATTCAAGGAAATCATTCTTTTATTAGGGGTTGTTGAGGAGAGCATAGTGATGCTTCGAGGGGGACAAAGGTGAGATACTGCAGTTTAGGACACTCTTGCACTTCCTAGAAGAAGGGTGAGCGAGTGAGAAACTGTGGGAGGAGGGGGATTTATGGTGTACGAAAGAGAGACAAAGGTGCTCCACCACTAGGGGATGAATAAGACAAGAGAAATTCAGGAAAAAAGGGGGATTGGGGCCAACGTGCAAACAAATTCATCAACAGGGGTTGAACCCCAGCTATCTGAGGTTCTTCGAAGTAGCAGGGGTGAGTTGCATACTTTCTTATACAAACAAAGACCTCATGCCGCGTGATACAACTGGATACAAGGAGGAGGGTTCGATACATTCAAATTGCAAAGCGTTGAACTTGAAAAGGATTGGAAGAATTGCAACACTTTATAATCCAGCTGTGGCCAAACGCCATTTCTTAGAATAACATTCAAAAACGAAAAGTATAATATTCTGAGTATAGGAAAAGAAGCACTTCCATCCCCTGCTGAAATGTAAGTAGAAACCATATTTCAAACATCAATATGGAAGCTGTTTAATTTATGGATGCAGCTGTTGCACTCAGGGGAGAGAGCAAATAAAGACTACAAATCAGATTAGGATTCAATTGAAATAAGCATAAAATTTTTGAAAAATATTCAAAGATGCTAATGTGAGTATAATTTCATAACTAAATGAAACATTTAAAGCATAATATTGCTTTAGATAAATTATTCCTTCTCAACAGGGATATTGAACTCTCCCACCCCTGATGTTTCCAAAAGATTCTGACTTCAAAAAACCCAGTCTATTCATTCTCCATAATCTGCTTGTGGCATTTAAGAGGCTACTTCCTACTGCCCAATGTACACCTCGACCCGAAAAAATAGTTTATTGGAAGTAGCCTATTGTGATTTTCTGTTTTTTATTGATAATAATATTATCTAACTCATTCAATTAACAAATTTGACAATACATTTCACTCATGTTCACTGAATGAATGTACACACTCATGGATACTTCATATTATTATAATTGCGATTTTAAAAAATCAAAATTAATGTTGTGGATGAATCGAGTGATGAGTTTGGAATCACTGTCAGGCCTTGTTTGGAAAAAAATCAGTGTAACTTTCAATCCATCGCATTGTTCCAAAAGCACTTCAACGCAATGGACAATCATTCGAGCTGTATTGTATTTATCCGATCAAATTAACAATGGCGCTGCTCAACTGGATGGAGCTCGCAGTCCATTATCAGATTGCCTCGTCAAATTTCATCTGAATCAACCTATTTTTCCACGATACATTCGAACAACATTGTTTTGTAGCTGAGCATCTATCGATCCAATCTTCATCTGGTTGAATGATACCCCTACAGCTTCGATTCTGAGTGGAGCTGGAACATAAATACAAACACTTGAACGGACAAAATGTAGATTATTATTATTATAGATCCGAATAACCTTCTAAATTCAAATAAAAATATTCGAATAATGATAGCCTAATAAAGGTGTTACAATTCACCAATGATTCAATGTAAATCAATATTATTTTACTAAAATTCAATGAGTACACTGTATAAATAAATATATTCAAGCATCAACTATAATACAAAAAACAATAATACAATGAACTATAATGTATCAGGCTCACTTCGCTTGCCGTATCCGTCTAAGATAAGAGAGTCGCCCCCTGGACCCCGGCAGTGTAGCCAAACATAAGACAAACATATCCTCTTGCTCGCCTGCATTTCCTGAACCCCTAGGGGTATACTTGGGATACAGTAATTCACCGTTTTTAGAGCGTGTCAAAAAGTCCATGAATAAGTTTCATATTTCTATAAGTAAGTTTATAATATAGTAATTTCATAAGAACGTTCATATTTCTTAATATAAGTTTCTATTCATTCCGCTTCGATAGTTGGCTCAAGGCACAAGATATGCAACCCACGGTACACCTAAAGCTTTAAAAAAAACCTGATTACTGACGTTATCTTAGAATAATTTCAGAACAATCACAACACAAAATTCTAGGCTTAATAAATCTGATCCTCTCTAGCAAACTTCAACATTTGAGGAAAAGAATTATTCAGATGAATAAGCTGTAGAAAACTGTCCTCAATCTCTCTGTCTTTACAATCTACTCTCTTACTCTCTCTTAGTCTGTTGCTGGATGAACACCGTCTCACCCTTGTTAATTATTCGCTTGGCAGCTCATGATCCCACTTCACTCGTGATTGGGGTGGTGGGAGAGGGGATGAGAAGGGTGAGAAGCATCCCGACTTTCGATTAAGGTCCTGCTAACTTTGCTCTTTATAACCGCTATCTCCGGATTAAGATATCGAGTTCGCCCTGCTCTGCTATGCTCTGCTCCTTGTGCCGGCTCCGCATTACAGCTAATTAATCTATTCAATTTAAATTAACTCACGTTAAAAGCGACCGTAGAATCGTCGCGACGGTGGAGACCAGTATCATGGACTGAGGGAGAAACCGGAGCAACAAAATTAATTAAAAAGCCTGTCCATGCACAATGGACTGGTCGTTGAAGACTTTGGCACCTCAACATGAACGGCGCGACCTCGATCTATGATCCAACCAATCGTTTTGTGGGTTGATAGGATCAAGTGGAAAGCGGCATCAGATTCACACCAACTTCACCATTGTAAATATTGATAATGATATAGTTCACTGATACAGAGGGTTGACAGAGGAGAAATATTATTATATACAATATGCATTACTGAGATTATGGTCATGTTATGTTCGCTGTCTTTTTATGAGTATGGTTTGAATTTTTGTTTGTTTGAGGTCAACTCGGAGTTGTATATTGTGTCAGAATAAATATACTCAAATACACAAAAGCAAGGACTATAGACCTTGCACAAAAAGTATGAAATAGACTGTTAATATTTATCTGGAATAGCGAGAGTATTGAAAAAATGTTGCTCTGGTACACATGGATTCATATAGGCTATACATATGGATCTATATGATACCCATCCTATATATACATAGGAGAACAGCTAATAATAATTGGAGAACAGTTGATAATTCATCTTCTGAATAATCAGCTACATGACTGTAATGATGTTAGAATGAAGTCATTCAAATAGAGAAATATCTATACATATTCAAGTGGTGCCTACACGGTTCAATTCACTTTCAAGTTAAAACATTCAAGAAGATACATGAATACAATAGTTAGAAAGATGTACTCACCACTTTTCACCTTTCTTGAAAAAAATCAATTCAAAGCTTGAATATTTTCATGATTGGAAGGGCTTCCAACAACATGAACTGTATAACCTTTCTCTGGTGCAAAACACGGGTGACCTGCTAGCTGCTAGTGATCCATAAATATATAGCATATCCTCTAAAACCTCAGTCAACAAAATGTATTTATTTCATGTTCAACCAGCTCATGTAGACGAATGTTGTGATTTCATTCTATTAGCTCATATATTCTATTCCTGGAAAGAATACATTTAGGCTATGCTTGATTGCTTGCTTGTAGCACATACAATTGTCAGCAACATTGAGACTTGTTCTACTCCTGGAATTAGACATGATAATGTCTAATAATCATTGATCAAACATTCAAACATTGATAATCATTGATTGCACCTAAACTCGAAATGGCTCCAAAATAATTCCAATATTGAGAGTGTCTGGAAGTGAATTCCATTCATAGTAGAGTCCATTATATAGGACCGTGAAAAAGTCTTGATAGAATGTTTTAAATTTTTGTCAGAGTAAGTTTGTAAGACCCTAAATTCTATGTAAAGATTTAAAATCTGGCAATCAGCCGACAGACTGCGTCGCTCGCCTGCCAGTAGCATTCAAACGGATTAGCTCTGTTCAACATACCAACCAAACCTGAAACATATTAAAAATGTTTAAATTCAACTAATATGAGAACATAAGAATATGAATTGACTCCTTTATCGATATTTTACGAAAATTATGAGAAAAAAGTTTGGGCATACATTTTTGGTGATTTGGTAACCATTTCCATCAGCTCTTACAATAGACTACTCCAGTTCCAAACCATTGTAAAGAATTCGAGCGTTCTTAGTTGAGTCACCGCTGAGAAATCTTCACAAACGCGAGAATAAAAACTTTCTGAGTAGTTGTAGAGGTTGCAAACCACTGATTTATTAAAACTACAATCAGTGCTAATCTCGATTTTGTTTTAATAAATCAGTGGTTTGAAAACATCTTGTCTTTTCATTTAGAATGAAATCCAATTATTTCTCCTTTTTTGATGATTTGAGAATTATTTAAATTAGTTATTCTAATACATAGACTCAACTTGTGTATGTGATTTGAAGGATTTTGAAAATTCTTGAACACAACATTCCTAGATTCAATTGGAACCTGTCTAACAAATTTACACATTCTCTTCCGATTGGCGTACTTGAAAAGAGTGAGAGAACGCAAAAAACTGTACAAAACTGCAAGTGCAGGGTGTATTTTTAAAAATTCGTTCCGGCAGCTGGCGGTCGGAAAGAGTGCATTTCAAATGCAAATCTATGATGGCTCAAACCACATGACTTATTATGAGCTATTCAGGGTATGAATTCAAAGGTGACGTTTTCGAAAAACCCGTGAAAAAACACAATTTTCGGCATATTATTCACCGTTTTCTCCGCCATTTTTTATTGGATTTTTTTCGTTGATGGCTCAAATTGTAGGGCATAATAAGGGTATTATACACACCAATTTTCCAAACGATCAAGTCATTCGTCGATTTGTAGTGATTTTTCAAAATTTTCATCCCCTAATTTCACCCCCTTCCCTTGGACCAATTTGGCTGGTTAACGAACTTGACCGAGATATTAACACTAATGATTTTTGTGCAAAATTCGGTCGCTCTCCGACAAGCCCTTCGGGAGTTATCGTGTTAACAGGAATCTGTACATATATAAATATATATATATATATATATATATATATATATATATATATATATATATATATATATTTATATAGATATATATGAATTTGAACGGACATCAGATTCGTGTTCTGGGGGCTCGGAAACGTGTAAAAAATATATCGCATCATATATTTGCGATTATCCGGTCAAGACCAATAGTGCATTTTTTTAAATGAAATGAACTAATAAAAACCCCTCCTTTTAGTGCGTGTCCAAAGGTTCAACTGGACATTCCTGCCAAATTTGAACACAGTTGGTTTATGAGATTTTTGCATGGATGAATCTGTGTCACTTCACTTTTATATAGAGATTCACGGAAGAAAATATTGTTTTCAGTATTGAATACAGCACTGATTATTCTCCTTGCAAGTATTAATTCCTCATCATCAAAGTTACACATCATTGATTTGAGAGCTCAATATTTATTATCACTTCAGTGCTCAAGTTTTCATAGATCACGAGCTCTTAGAAAAGCCTACAATAAATAATTTTGTAATTATTCTACAAGCATTACAATTCCTGTTAATATTTCTTAGCTATTAAATAACCAGTGCCTATTTGCTGGAAAATCTTCAGCTCTATCTAAGTGACCTGAATTCAATTCAAATAACAGAGAGTAGGCCAATTCATCAAATACCCTGATATAATGCGGGACTGGAGTACGGATGGACAGACGAGTCGCTTGTTTGGGTGGTGGTGGGTGAATGTGATTGGGCGGGGGGTGTGGAGGGTAAACAGCAACGAGACACTGCAGTTGCAGGACGAAAGTAATTATACTGAAACTGCTAATTATTACCGTGAGCAAAGAGCACAGGTTGCTCAAAGAGAGGAGACGAGGTGACCGACCAACCCTCATACTTCAAAAGCTTCGATCTGCCGACCTACTGTTGTACTGTTCAGCTAATAGGGCATTCGTGGTCACTGTACAAAGCAAGTTCAATGCACAGAAATAAGCCAAATGGGGTAGAACAAATTCCCATTATTTGCATTCAAGTCGAAACCTGTAGATTACCAAGAAAAATTGTTTTAGCGGAATGACAAAAACTTTGTGGGAAAGAGAAGCTTTGGTATTTGGCTAGGAATACTCAATTGCTAGTTGAGCAATTAAATGGACTATACAAAGTGTGACAGGGAAGTATCCCCAGTTTTGAGATGACATTGTGGGTAGTGGGGACATGCTGGAAGAGTGGAAATGGGTTCAAATGACACAGAAAATTCAAAGGTTTTATTTGGTAGTCCTATAAGTTATACACCTTCATTCAAGCCTAATCCTACTCTTTTAGCATGCCCCTTCCACTCACAGTGCCATCTCAAAAGTAGGGATACTTCCCTGCCCCACCCTGTACTATTATTCCAAAAATCAAAGAAAAAGAATAAACTATACAGGAGTGAAGGAAATCCACGAAATATTACAGCCATTAACTATTTTTTGTATTCTTCTAAAGCCACGTATCGACAGTGCGAGGCATGTGCCGCGAATACCTCGTGGTGCGTTGATACTTGTGCGACTGAAACGTTGTCGATCAGCTGTGGCCAGTCACATCTCAAAATATAATAATATAATAAAATAATATTCTTTAAATTTAATAGGAAGAGATATGATTGGTCACAGCTGATCGACTGCGTTCCAGTTGCAAAAGTATCAACGCACCCCGAGGCATTCGCCGCACATGCCTCGCACTGTCGATTCGCGGCTTAAGGGGATTTTTCAAATTGAAAATTTTAACAAAATCATCAAGGACATAATTTCTGGAGAGTGTTATGTTTCGAATAATGATTATATAACGTTCAATCACAGCCTCACACAAATTATTTTCTCGACAACTGATGGGGTTGACAAATCAAAAACATATTAATCCAGCTTGGGGCAACCAAATTAAGTTTAAATAAATAAAAAAGTTCAAATAAAAATAAATAATAAAAGTTTAAATAAAAAAGGTGTTACAACAGTGAAGAACAATGAAATAAGACCGCTTCCCCACTATTTACTAGAACTCGACTGAATAATAAAAATGTAGACCAATGTAGTAGTTCACTTTGATGTTGTTTAGGGCTACTAACTTATATTCAATAAAATGTTGAAAATGCGTGATAATAAATGGGCCTACTCTGAAAAATTTTCAAAGATTGACTTCGATGAGAACGAATTTTGTTGTGTTGAAATAATTAAAAAATTGAGTGTACTGTGTACTACTGTATTACTTTTTCCATTTATCCTGATATAAGTGGTTAACCAAGTGATTTCACAACTACATTATCAGAATAATTTCTAAATGCGATACGCCTCTACCCTTACGGTCACGATTTTTCAAGCTGTATGATAGCGTTATTCTAGTTCCAAATAAGTGCACCCGCAACACATCACAGCACAAACCAACCCTTGGGACAAATTCGAGAATAAACTCTACGCTTGAATTCCAGCCATAATCCAATTATCGTTTTAGAGCGTTGAGGAGTGGACTGATTGGAGCGTTGCCAATCTCCCACATAAGGTTATAAAATGTCTAGATAGTGATGTACACATGCTATTTCCAACTTTATAAATATAAAAATCTCTCCAGACTTTCCACAGCACTTATAGCGTAGCATAAAACGGCTGCAAAATGCGTATAACTTTTTCGGCTGTTGGCCTCTTTGCAAAGTCTTTCTATTCCTCGCGGATAAGATGACTGCCTCTACTAAGAAATAAATGACCATTAAAAGTAGTTGAATTGCATCTTGAAATGGCATCTCAGCTCCGACATCATTATCGTGAAAGGATTTGAAATCTTCAAATCCAAGATGGTGAACATTAGTGGTTTTATTACATGTTACATAACCCAAAAATTCATATTGGAAGTTATTCATTCCTCTTTTTCACATTTGAACCGAAAGAAACCAAGCGGAAGTTGGTATGAAACCAGTTCTCTTGGAATGATTCTCATGATCTGAACGTATTGATGGAATAAATAAAGATTGTATTGATGGATTAAAATACAATATCGTTGACACGTAGAGAAGTATTGATAGCAAGAGTAAAAAACAACAATATCAATATTAAACGAGAGCAAATTATGTATAATGAGATCTTTATTATAAATAACAAGCTCAGCCCAAGCTCTCAAATTTCTACTCAAGTCTTTCTTCTCTCATCTCTTCTCGGCCACATTCCAATCTCCACCTAGATAAAGGTTCAAAAGTTTATGAAAATCTACGGAGATTTTTAACTTAGATGAGACTAGAAATAGAAAAAAAACAATAAATTTAAAAGTGGGTTAAAAATAGTTCCAGAAATATGTTTTGACATGGAAAATTGAATAAAAATCGTACATTGCACGTCATCAAGTTGGATGGAAGATATTTTTCATTTTCATCTCCAATGCTTTCTCGCTGCTTTCAAGGTTTTTTCCAGGGAAACTTTTATCACAATAATTACTCTTTTTTTCAGTGAAAATAATTTATCACAATAATTATTACATTGATCAGTGGAATTTATTGATAATTAATAAGTTACGAATACAATACCAATAAAATTTAGATGATTCAGCTCTAGAGCACTATCAATAGCACTAAGCAAAGAAAACAATCTGGTGAGATGGGGAAATAACTCCAGCTCGGTCAATATAAGTTCAAAAATTATAAAATTGGTCTGTAGGGAACATTCTTTTCTACAATTTGAGACCAAATTAATAATTTCTCCAACCAATATTGACCGAGCTGGAGTCATTCCCTCATCTCGCCAGAATACCTTCTTTGCTTGGACAGACTATACTAATAATTTAATTTTTCTGGATTACAGATTGTTTCACAAACCAGTTCTATCAGGTTTCAGTATTCTACTGCTATGATCGTGTAGCACCACCAGCCTCACCATTCTTTTGGGATAACAGTTTCTGTAGAATAATTCCTCTCGTGATGGACGAGAATAAGGGCGATTTGAATTATTATTCTCGTAGAGAAAGCTGGGTCAGCGTTATTGGGGAAAACCGTTATTCTTTCCCGCGAGAAAAGTGCATTCCCGTTTCTTCTTCTTATTTTTCCTTCTGTGAAATTCGCTCCAATAAGCATCGTTAGTTGCAGCATGGCTCCGTTACTAGGCATCATAAATCTTTAGTTTGACTTCAAACCTTATCACGAATAGGAAGTCGTTGCAAGCGGCATTCATAGCTCACAAGAGTGGGTAGTTACTTTGGTGTAGATGTTAGTCTAAGGTCGCACCAGGTATGGTTGGAGGACTCCCTAACTGGCCATAAATTACAAGCAGAATCACACGTCGCAATAGCTCGGTGCATAGAGGCCCATTAATACTGCACCAGTCTCTAATTGAATTTCATATTTCAGATCTAGCGCCCAGAGCAGTGCGTAGCGAATAGCGATGGATGTAATTGGACCGTATGAAAGATTACCTCCTACCAGAATTAACTACAGTTACTGATGGCTACACGTCAACTGCAAGCCTCGTATTAACGCTATGGAGGCACGATACTACATTTATTAAAGATCAACGAAAAAAGTGTCATTTGCTTTCGAAAGCAAAATTAGTATCATCAATAAAATCAATATTACAGTATCAAGCTAATAAGTACCACTATCTATCTTCAAAAATATAATTCTTGTGCTCCGAATCAACAGTTTTCCCTCGAGACGTCCGGCTCTGAATACACTATTCAAGCAGCACGGCTCTAGTCATCACAACTCTATTCACATAACTATACTGTATTATAAATGTTCACTTTGTTATTAGGGCTACTAATGTATAATAAAGTTATAAATAGTGTAATTCACTCTTTTTGAGTCTTTCTATCAACTTTTTTGTCTTAAAATATGGATGCAGCTCTCATTATCTACCATTCCTATTTGGATGAGCCTATCGGATAGTTATAATGATTTATAATATTTCAAGTATTTTTTAATATAGAACCTTACAAGGAGTACAGTATCTATATAAGAGGATAATTCAAGTTTATGAGTAAAAGTGTTAATACCACCTTCTAACTCACTTCAATTTCTTACTCAGGTTATAATACCTCATATACCTCACTGAAACCATCCTGTATAAGTAAGAACGAGTTATTCCTGAAGCATCTAATAGACATCAACCAGCCCGAAAGTTTCTCGAAATTGAGCTGTCATGATAAGAAATACGTCCAAGTTGAATATTTAGTGTTTTCCAAGTTGAGTGTTGGAGTTGGGATCTTGGGAGTGTAACTGCCTGACATAGAACGTCTTGTGAGAACTCTAAACAACTCTTGACACTAGGTCGACAATTGCCTGTCCCTAATACTCCCCTCCTACTTGAACTTCACATTCTGTTAGAAACAACATCTCTCCCAATAGTTTCGAAGAAACTAGTTCTCCATTTGACAGTGGTTTGATTACATTATTGATTTGATTATACATGAATTATTTTGATTATTATTCATGATTTGAGACGATGAATCATCCCTTTATTAGTATCATCCAATGTGTACATCCAGCCAATGTGTACTGGGTATTGGTCTCTCGGTGAGGGTGATCTATCGGTGAACGTGACGTTAAGTCATGAACCCTTTGGACTGCTCTTGGATGGGTGACCGGTATTTGGCCTAGTACACATTGGCGAGGTGGAATTACCCGCTGGGGTCTCTCCACCAATAAAAGCCTTAAGAGTGGATGGTAGTTGACGGAAAACTGCCGAACGGCAAAATCAAGCCCCATAAGAACAATGTAATTTTTATCAATCTCTTGGAGCAGATATTACCTCTATTTATGGACAGAATTCCACGTTCTTTATGTCATTGGAAAGAGAATTTAATTCTCCAGGGGCGTTACGTTTTACTTTTTCGATTTTTAGCTCATTTCAATAATTACAGTTCAATACTTTTTTAGTTAATTAATTATGCAATAATTATTAAAATCGAAATCGAAATCGAAAATAACTAAAAATCGAAAAAGTAAAAAGTAACGCCTCTGGAGAATTAAATTCTCTTTCCAATGACATAAAGAACGTGAAATTCTGTCCATAAATAGAGGCAATATCTGCTCCAAGAGATTGATAAAAATTACATTGTTCTTATGGGGCTTGATTTTGCCGTTCGGCAGTTTGCCGTCCACTACCACCCACTCTTAAGAATATTTCTTTATCCCTTTGTTTTTAAACTTCGATTATTTTGGTGATTTTGAAGAAGCCCCTGACATATTATTGAATAACGACTTAATAGGAATTTTTCCATTTCCATCTTAGTAACAAAGCATTTCTGGGAGTATGTTCGAAGAAATTTTGTTTTACTGTTGATATTTGGGCTCAGCATGAGAGGATAATTATTGGTCTATTTCAAAATCACACTGTACATCCAACATCAGAAAAAAACAGTAATTCATTCATTCGACAAAAATAATCGATGAATGGATACATTGAATGCATGTGCCCATTATTCGAATCATTATCAATTACTTATTATTACGGATAATGCTCTATCAATCATAGTTAAACTTTTCCATCCATAACAAAAAAATCATAATATAGAATAATGTGGGAGCTTGAATGTGAGTCCCCCTTTCTCCATCAAACTTGTCAAAATATCAAGCAAGTTGAAGTCACTCAAAGCAAAATAATTGGAAATAACGCCTTACAAAATCAACACTTCTACTTGTTCTCTTTTGCTCGAGGGCGCAACCCACGCCATCTTTTGATCGCGCCGATTATTACTGGGAGCCGAATTTCGCGACTATTTAGAGGCTTTTAAGCTTGTCAGACAGGAAGTCAGCAACAGAATATTACTAAATATGAATTTCGAAAGATCGATAGCGGTGTGAAGTAGCAATGAGAGCCGGACGGTGCAAAAGCATCTTGCTAAATCATCTTGCCGAACAATCTGCTTTGGATCCGAAGGCAGCCACCAAAGCCGACGTCGGAGCTTAAAACTTCCCCCGGAGCGGATTCGTGGAGAACCGAATCGAGAGCTGCAGCCCTCCTCCCACCATCACATCGACAACGACCTGTCACGACCCTTATTAACGCAGCAGTCGAGGCGGGTGGTAAAAATATTCCGGCAGAAATTTATACCCCCAGTTTACTGTAAATCCTTACTGGGGTCGCGTCGGCTTAAGACTTGCCCGCGATGTTCGGGCTTACCTGCTATGCACAAGACTATATCCACCAACCTCAACCATCTTTTCCTCCTTCCACCCTCACGCACACTCTCCAAATCTCTAGGAACAAATTCCCCGATATCGCTCCGCATATTAATCGAAGCACGCTTCTTACTGGTATTAACGACATTCATGTCATCCCACCTGTAATGCCTGCTCTCAACCACACTACATTCAGTTCACAAGTCTTCACGTTCCCAAGAAATCTCACCAATACATGGGGCGTTAATTTGGGCAGAAGATACAGGTTTGTAACATACATAGGATTTAGCTCACAGGCATTAATATACAGAAGTTGGTTATGGAAAAAAGAAGAATAAGAAGAAAAGTAGAAGAAGAAAAAGCATTAATATACATGACAATAAGGCTAGAAATCAGGTGACAAACAGACCTGCATAGAATTATCACTATATTATCTCCCTGATAGAAGTGGAGTGTCGGAAGTTTACGTATACATCTTGTTCAGCACGTAATCTAGAGTTCACGAACGTTCAGATACCGTACTCTTGATAGCTAAAATTTCTCATGATTTAGTCTCAATTGAGTCTCTCCAAATTCTATAAATCCCTCCTTGAATGCAAGTATTTACAACAGTAGAATGTAAACAGGAGAGTTTCAAAGTGAGCACATATGATTTTATATTATTGGGTTTAATTGTAACTTTTCCTTTCGTATTCACAGCGAATCAGCATTAAAATTCAAAGTTTAGCTGTCTCATATAATATTATAATCTCTATTGGCTTTTTAAACAGTTTTAATTCTTCTGATGATGATACACAATGAGTACCGTGATAGTTATGGATGGCATTCCATAATATCACAAATAATATGAAAGTTGTGTGAGATAAAAACATTAAAAAATTGATTTGATTCTGATTTTCAATAAATATCTAGTCCTAGACTGTATCATTTATTCTGGTCACTGAAGTGACAAAGACAATATTCCTTGAGGGTCGAAGAAGAGCATAGAGCTGTTCAATTTCGCTAAGGATACTTCTAACGACTTGCAAGCCTGGTTGCGATCACTACGCATTCGTTCGGCACCACTAACAATGCCTTGGCTGGTTTTCAGAAGAAGGAAAATTGAATTGCAAGTTTTCGATACGAATAGAAACGACCTTGTAACGAAGCAGAAGTAGGAATACAGAAATAGGTATTCTTGTGAGACACCGACTGCCAGTTGCTGAGAATATACAATGACGGCTGCTTCAATAGGAAACTGTGATAATAAAAGAAGACTCTACCAATGCTTTGGCGTGGTTTTGTTCTCAATGGAGTCTTGACAAAGAGTGGATTATCCGATTCTTTTGAAAGCTTGAAAATATAGAAGGAAATCCTGTATATAAGCCTCTATAATATAAAGGAGTTATCCTTCCACCAAGCTGGGTCTCGACTTTTCCGTTTGACCAGCATCTTACTGCCTCAAAACCTTGTATCATTTTCTCTTACTTTTCCGCTGTGGATTTTGAAGAAAAATGCGAAGAGCTTGATTGGTCTTCCTTGTACTTCCTTATCTTTTCCTTGTACAATTTCAATTTCAGTTCTCGATCAAACTTTTAATAATACAACTGATCTTAAAACTTCAGCTGATGGTAGGTAGAGTGCAAGGTGTATAGAATAGTAGAGGTGAGGCGGAGTGAAGCAGCTGGCTGTGAAAGTTATGATTTTGACGTCACGGAGTTCCTCTAGTCAAAAATTTAGCATTGATTTCCCTATCCCAGGCAAAAAATTGCGCACTTTTTTCAATTTACAAATTACAGAATTGTTTAATAGGTGGATTTCTTATATGCGCTTGTAGAGAATTTCAAGACATACGATTTGAGTGATTTAAATTTATATTTTACTCAAATTCAACATGAGAAAATGTCCGTTAACGTGTCTCGGGAATGCTCTGCAGCTGGGCTGATGCAATTGAGAGTAGCAATGCTATTATAAGATACAATATCTGTTACCGAGCTTCGCTCTGAAGCTGCGGCCGAGCTGTTGAAATACATAAATTTGTAATTGTGAAAAATCAATGAACCTCCTTGTAAAAAATAGATTGGAAATTGATATGATCACCTCTCACAATTTTTCTGACAGTCATGAACATGGCGTGTTATAGACTTGAATGTAACTCCATTCCCTCCAGCTGGATAGCGTTTGTTAGCCAATGATAACAGCCATTATACGCAGTACTTGGGATTATGCCTGAATAAGGAATAAATATCTGGTACCGAGCTTCGCTCTGAAGCTGCGGCCGAACCGTTGAATTAGATAAATTATTATTGAATTACATCAATTTATTATGTTATTGTGAAAAATCAAGGAACCTCCTTGTAAAAAATAAATTAAAAATTGATATGATCACCTCTCACAAGTTTTTGATAGACATGAACATTTGTTATAGACTTGAATTTAACTCAATTCACTCCAGCTGGATAGCGTTGGTCAGCTAACGATAACAGCCATTATACGCAGAACTTGGGATTAGGCCTATGCCAGAATAAGGAATATTTTATTCTTTTATTAATCCTGCCAGAGTGTTTTCCCGGGCATGAGACCTGGTGCAATCTTATTTTTCCATCACGGTTGTATTACATTTCAAATTTCAAGAAAATCGTTAGAGCCGTTTTCTAGATCCGTGGTTCCACATACAAACATACATACATACATACAGAAATTACTAGCTTAATATAATAGGATATCTGGTACCGAGCTCTGCTCTGAAGCTGCGGCCGAACTGTTGGATTACATACCTAGGCTAAATTATGTTATTGTAAAAAAAAATCTTAATTGATATGATCACCTCTCGCAATTTTTTGGCATGAACATGTGTTATAGACTTGAATGTAAGTAACTCCATTTTCTCCAGCTGGATAGTTTTGGTCAGCTAATGATAACAGCCATTATACGCGGTACTTGGTATTATGCCTGAATAAGGAATACTTGATTCTTTTATTAATCCTGCAAGAGAGTTCTCCCAGACTTGAGACCTGGTGCAATCTTATTTTTCCATCACGGTTATATTACATTTCAAATTTCGAGGAAATCGTTATAGCCGTTTTCTAGATCCGTGGTTCCACAAACATACATATTAACATACATACAAACATACATACAAACATACATACAAACATACATACATACATACAGAAATTATTCGCTTAATATAATAGGATTTATAATATCATTGCATTCGATAGCATTGCTATTCATAATTCGCTTTAGACCAGCTGCAGAGTATTCCCGAGACACGTTAACGGACGTTTTCTCATAGGCCTATTAAATTTGAGTAAATTATAGATTTGAATCATTCAAAATGTAGGTCTTGAAATTATCTTCAGGCTCATATAAGGAATTTACCTATTAAACAGTTCTGTAATTTGTAAATTGGAAAAAGCGCAATTTTTTGTCTAGTATAGGGAAATCAATGCTAAATTTTTGACTAGAGGAACTCCGTGACGTCAAAATTATAACTTTCACAGCCAGCTGCTTCACTCCTCCCCACCTCTACTATTCTATACACCCTGGGTAGAGTGGTGGAAGAGTTGATTATACTCTGTTCAAGAATTGTTTAAAGTAAGTTAATTTCTCTATGATCTAAGAGATTTGATTCAATTCACTCTGCTGCAATTGCGTTTCTCAGCATTTTCTAGGAAAGACTATGACCCAACAAGTTGATGATATACGTTTACCATCCTTACAATGGACAGGTAAGTGAGTGAGGATATTTCCTCCAAACTGTCGTTTGATGAAGTGTATTTTTACGCAGTAAAGTAAAGTTATATGTTGAGATCAAGCATAAAAATTCTTATAAGACTTC
Organism: Sogatella furcifera; assembly: GCA_017141385.1. Taxonomy (NCBI): domain Eukaryota; kingdom Metazoa; phylum Arthropoda; class Insecta; order Hemiptera; family Delphacidae; genus Sogatella; species Sogatella furcifera. The sequence goes on from CM029548.1 coordinate 39,460,937, forward strand.
AACTGTTTCCTGAAATCGAGTAGATATTCAGACTTCAACAAAAGAATAGTGAACAACGAATGTTCTTTTATGGGGAGCTCTATCTTTTTCAAAAACTCCCAAACATCTGCAAATAAGCAAAATGGTGTTCTAGAAATATATCGAGTGGCTTCTTTACTCGAATAATCAACAACAGCTATCTGGAATCTTGAAGTAGTAAGAAATAGTCACTAGACAAACTGGAAATCGTACCACTCATTTGACATTGTCCAACTGGAGATGGAGAACGTTTTGCTTCTACTTAAAAAAATTATTTGCTAAACAAATATTATTGTAGACTATTTGAATATGGAATTTTCTCTGTCGTTCGTACCAGTAGGGTAACAATATTCTGACCTACTTTTGTAAAAGCTTATTCGAAAATCTTTAACGCCCAATCCAAAACAGATATCTGAATTGTCAGAGAAAGGCTTGGCAGAAAAAGACCATAATATGGTTTCTGTTGAGAGCAGATGCAAGCATGCATCTAACATCACTAACATCACTATAGTGTGGGTTGTCATGCTGTAATTAATTTATTGATAAAAAAGTGTCTAAGGCAATTGTTCTAAAATTATACTATAATTTTCTACTAAAATTGAGCTACAAATGATTTCTTATTGTAATACTTTTAAATATTATGATTGACTTCAATTATGTTTAAATAATGTTATGTTTTAAGTTTATATAATTTTTTTTCTTGCAACACTCACCAGCGGGCAAAGATATTCTTTTTGCTGGTGAAGCCTAGACTTTTTATTCATTTCTTCAATATTTCTTACATTTACATAATCTTATTGTATTTATATTCTTTAACTCTATTTATGTAATCATGAAGATTTTGTAATATGTACTGTAACTTTTTATATTAATGGCAATAAAAATACTGAATAATGAAAAAAAAACAGCATGGCACACAACACAGCAATTCCAGTTGAGCCCATTCAGAACAATAGCTCTCAGCATCTTCATGCTAGTTTCCTGCAGTGATCGTTTTGTTATGCCGATTTGGTCTCTGCCAGCTTTAGCAAGGAAACGAGTAGTTTTGAAATGGGAATAACGAATAGGGAATAGTTTAGGAATAGGGAGGCTATAACGCACTCGCCGCGGGACCTGGCTAGATTATCAGGGATTAAAGCGTTCTCCACTGGACGACGTCTTAAGTAATAAGTGTTTGTTCACTGCTATGCGCCACTCTCTCGGTTACTCCGTTTTATAGCGTAGTTCGGGCGAACCGACATTTCAAGAAATTGCCCATTTCTACTGCTGTCGAGTTACAGCTTTCCCGTCTTTACACCACCTAATCCGATAGGCTTTCGGCAAACATTAACGTGATGGTCTTGTCTAGTGGTTCAACCTAATTAATCAGATATAACTCGTTACGATACATTGGAATTATTTTTATCCCATGCAGAAGGAAATTTCAGTTATTATATCATCAAACTTGGCTGAATCTGTGATTTGGAAAGGATGATGATCTAGAACGATCCAAAATAAAGATTAAGTCCCACACTGCGGTACTCGCTCGTCATTCTGTTTAAAATCTGTTTAATCTGAAAAACAGACTTGACTTATCGCTGGTTAGAATGGAAATAGACCAGTTAATATACAATTTGGAATTATTAATGGGGTAATTAATAATTAATTACACAGTGTCTTCAGTCCAAGCCCTGAGGGCTTTGTCAGCAAAACGATTAGGAACCTCTGATCCAGATTGAGTTTGAAAAACTGTAATAACTTTATATTCATGCTGAAATCTCTCTTTAAACACATATTTTACAATAATCGATTCATGGAGGAAAATTATAGGGGCTGCTTACAGTTTCTAGTCACGAGTACTTGTAATTGAGAAACATTGTGTGAAGATTTTACGTTACATGGGTGTCCATTGAAACTATACTTCGCATAATATTACATCGATAAACTCACTTACATGAGTGAGATGTGTAGAATAGGATTCGGTTCGACACTCAACTACAAAAAATCATCACTTCCACTCAATAAGAAAAATCTGGTGTGGTACACTCACACAACTTTCCTTGCCATTCACATTTGCTTTATACAAGTAGGCTACATCCTTTATCCATACCTAGTTATCAGCAAGTGAGAATTTCATTAGGCTATTACTTCCTCATCGATCGGTATTAACAGTGAAATTTGCACTCGCCGATGACACCTCGCGCCTGCCGGCGCTTCGGGCCTTCGGCTCATCGTGTGTGCGATTTAAAATTTTCACAAGCCCATGGTGCCTCGCGCCTGTCGGCGCTTCGGCTACCTATTGGCCGAATTGACTTGTATTTCGAATGAAAGTAAATTTTTTGGTACCTATTCCAATATATCGGATCAAAGAGGTGGAATCGATAATGGACCATTCGATTCCATAACTCTGGTATTTCACCAAAAATTTATTACGTAACACCAATACTTTTTCCAAATGTGATTTTTGTCTCCTTTAAATTGTGCCAAATTATATTATTTTCATTGATTTTATTTAAATATATAGAGTCTGGAATATTAGAATTTATAAATTGTAACTTAGTAGTTTCTGTTCCCATAGTCAGTTGGATATTTCCAGGCGCCAGTCTGCCGTACATTGTAATTCGATAATCCTGTTAATTCTCATTTTCAATGATACCTATTTATCTCAACTGGCGCCAATTCTCGAGATTAATCAGAATTATTCCAGACGTTTACTCATCGTAAAATTGTGACGAGCTACCGTGAGAAGTAGCATATATCTTAATAAGCATTAGGGAATTTTGCAATCCTTCTCATCTCCTGTCCCTATTCGAATCTAGTCCTCTCCTTGTCCAATGAGACATTGTGTGACGTCAGAGGTAATTAATTTAATGAGGAGGTAAAATTTGCTTGGGCAGAGCACCCAACTGTTGTGCTGGAAAGCCTCGGTCCGTTGGAGAAAATCGAGAGATGACTTGCAGGCCGCTCAGATAATAGTTTGTGAACTGATTATGTTAATTAATTAGAAGTACTTTTACATACAGTAACGAAGTTTTTGGTGTTTCATTTCTCACCTGGAGAATGGACAATTAATTAACTAGTTTGAGGATGTAATCCTCCTCTATCTTAAACAGTCAGTATTTGATTACAATAATGTAAATTATTTTTAAAAGCGGTTGACTGCCAAACCCATTTTCAAGTGTACTGTATCATGAAGTGGACTTCCACATTCCCATTTCGGGTGAGTTCTAATATTATTATAAACGTAATGATTGATCTTTTGTGAATTATTTGTTGTTTCTTATTTTATTTTCAGATATTTATGTAATTCATATTATGTCAGGTTATGTACTCATTTGATGATTCACTTTAGAGTCAATAAGTTTCACTTATTGAATTCACTTATGAATCATCAACTGAATACATCATCTTTCACTTTATGTTATTACTGTATCATTAATTAGATTGTAATATGTGTTATAGGAACTTGTATATGTGCGAGATTGCTGTGTAGCTGCAATCCATTTACTACCATGTTCAACGGGACTGGCGACTCCTTCCATTCGTGGACGGCGACGTTCAACATCTAGTATCGCTGTAGGGAGATCGGAAAACCCCGTGTCATTGGATTCTGCCGCCACCAGCCCAAGGTCCAAGGAGCAACACACCTTCATCATCTTCACCAATCACCCCTTCGGACAACGGACTCGTCGACGGCGGATATCAAAGATGAGTAATTCAATCTCCCCTCAGCGATATTTTATGTAGCCCCTTGGTCTCTTAAAGACAGATGTATTTTTAATATTAACTTAATGATGACCGTTCTCTTTTATTGTAAAGAAATAATGATAATTCAAAATAACTTAATGGCAGTCAACCGCAAACCAAAAGTTTCATCATTCCAAGACCCTCAATCACTAGACTAGACTAGAATTATTCATCAATCTAGACTTCCACCAACATCAGGAAACAGCACGCTTTTAACAATTCCTCTACTGCTCCGATAATCTATATTATCATAAAGGAGTTCAGCATAAAATCCTGATGCGGATTGACTTGGTTTCGAGACTTCGGAATGAACCATGTAGTGCGGGTTGCCTATATACCGATTCATGTAGTGCGGGTTGCTTATCTACAAAAAAACTTTACTTATCAAGTCTGGGGTGGCGCCCCTGCTAATCCTACACAAAGAAGACATATGCCAGTTGATGGAGCTTATCAATCACTATTTAGGGTGTCAATTTAAAAGAAAAATCGTTTGAAACATTTTTGAGAAAATTGAGATGCTGAGGATCTTCTGCTATTTTGCCAGGAACGGGACTCATGGCAGTCGATAGGGCTTATATAGGACTATTTCAGGTATGAGTTTAAGAAAAATCGTTAGAGCCGTTTTTGAGAAAATCTTGAAAAACACCATTTTAGGCATATTACTCGTCATTTTTCCGCCATTTTCTGATGAATTTTTTAAAATCTCTTCTAGTCGGGTCCCCATGGTATAAGAACCTTAAGTTCAAAATTTCAAGTCAATCGGTCAATTAGGGATCCATATATTGCAAAATCCACTTTTCTCAACAATGCTGCGGATCTTCTGTGATTTTGCCAGGAACGAGACTCATGGCAGTCGATAGCGCTTATATAGGGCTATTTTGGGTATGAGTTTAAAAAAAATCGTTAGAGCCGTTTTCGAGAAAATCTTGAAAACACTATTTTTGGCATATTATCCGCCATTTTTCCAGCCATTTTTCGATGAATTTTTTTGAATTTCTTAGAGTCGGGTCCCCTTGGTATAAGAACCTTAAGTTCAAAATTTCAAGTCAATCGATCGATTAGGGATCGAGTTATAGTGTATACAGACATATACACACATACACACACACACACACACACACACACACACACACACACACACACACACACACACACACACACACACACACACACACACACACACACACACACACACACACACACACACACACACACACACACACACACACACACACACACACACACACACACACACACACACACACACACACACACACACACACAGACCAATACCCAAAAACCACTTTTTTGGACTCAGGGGACCTTGAAACTGATAGAAAACTTGAAATTGGGGCCTACTTTCCTTACCTATGGTAGTAGGTAGGGCAAGAAAAGTAAAAATATTGTTAATACATTTCATTACAGCTTTTATCGATTTCCAAAGAGAATAATACACTGGCGGCTCGTGCCCACGGAACAGGTGAAGTGCTCGTATCTTTTACTGTACAGCACTTCACCTGTTTCGTGGGCACGAGCCGCCAGTGGAATAACATTCCACTCAGTAGGCTATACAATATTGCTGATATATTCACATGTTGAATGATTCATTCTTGCGTCATTATTTTATCTATTCATATTATACATTCTCATACACTCACATCATTATCAATTTTCAGTCCAGGTATCTTAGTAGAGTGAATGCACAGTTGACTATGTGCTAGATAGATTAGTTCATACTAAATTAAGAGATTAGAATTTATGGTAGCTCTAAAAATGTCAGATTTTAATAAGTGAGTAGATAAATGTATTAAATAATTTCAACACCACAAAATATCAATGTGCAAGCTACAATAATGCATCTCGTACTACTATGAACCTTCATGCATTCTATTACATTTTGATTACATCGATTGTTGGAACAGGTTTGAAAGACATGATTTCAGGCCTATATATTTATAACAGTTTCATGGAATTATTATATGAGATATTGTACATTGAAGATCATTGTTATGAACTATATGTATCCGTCTCATCTAGATACAAAGTTAACAGAGAAGTAAGTTGTATAATTTGAGAACAGTTGGTTTACGTTTTGAGTGGGTGAATTTTCGACAAAATCATGATGGCACCAAAACAACTACAGTAACCTGACCAATGTATTTGACAGAGAACAATAACAACAACGTCTGTAATCAAGAGAGATGAATCGACTCTTTTTTCAGTGATCATCATCGAATGAACGGTCAGATTCGCCTCGTGTTTTGTTTCAAAACGCAACAGATGACTCTATCCATCAACAATCAAGAGGTGAACGAGAACACAATGTTAATCCTGATTAAAATCGAGATCTGTCAGGATTTTTGATGTATCAAACGAATTTTTCCCTCTATCCATTTCATGTATTATACAAATAGATTTAATATCATATAATATCCATCCAGTGTGAGATTGAGATTTCAATCGAACATATTTTTCGAAATAGAAAATATTATCTCAAGTCACTTAGAAACTGTGGCAGCCTGTATTCGAATCATACTCTTAAAAACTAATTTCAAACTCTATTTTTACATCATTGCGCTGCGCATGTAATAAATATTGAGCTCGTTGTTGTTCTCTTGCCACTCTTCATTTTTATAATATATTTTTGAATATATTTAGGATTAAACTCCTTCAATGTTAAACAGTAGGTTGATCAGTTGTAAAACTGTTGCCGGCCCGGTTGGCGCAGTGTAGGGCTCTATAAAAGGACTTTTTAATAGAGCCCTAGCGCAGTGGGCTGGGGTGTCACAACCTTCAGTCCGCTAGCACTGCCGCTGGTCAGGGTTCGAAACCCAGTAGGCATGCCTGTTTTTCACCTCATCAATCACCTTCGTACTCAATATTCATTACCCAGGCCCAAGCTAAAATGCTTATGTGGGCATCATCCGCAAAAAACTAAACTTCTATTGATCATGTGATCTATCTACTTCTATTATTATGATATATATTTTGAGAATTTGTGAGTATCTATTTGAGAGTAAGAAGTAAATTTCAAATAGAATCTTTTTTAAGAATGCGAAAAAAGAAATGAACTTATAGTTGTACTGTAATCGATCAATAAACTCCCTTGTTTCTTTTGACTGATCACTTGAAACTAAAACTAAAACTGCATAGCCTACTGAATCTTGCAGGCTCCTTTGCATCATAATTTAATTTGCTTGAAACAGTGTCTGCCCTAGTGCAATGAAATTCATCTATAATAATTCAGATTTTCAGTTTATATTCAGTTTATTCCAGATTCAAGTTTTTTATGATTCTTCTGTGAATCGTTCACAAGTTGTGAAAAAACATGTTAAAATTCCAAACTAAATTTTTGATAAGTAGTCATAGTCCTTTTTTCTGGCTATTCCAAAGGTTTTCAAGAGTAGAAAATGGTTTGTGAGTGTGGAGCAGAGAGAAAGCATGGCCGTATTTTGGCTTTTCGTCGAGTACACCTAGAACCCACATAAAGCAGAGACACATCTGGCCAATGCCGGAAAAGCTTGACTTGGATTTTTGTTACAGTTGGATCACGTCACTCTTTTCCTTACTTCTTCTTTCTTCTCTCATCGTTAGTCTTTTCTCTCTTTGATTGTATTTTCATGCCATGCCATGTATTTTCCTCTCTCTTTTCCTGTTCTACTACCCACTTTCCCTGTGTGCCTTCTTCGCACTCTTTCGTAAATAATTTCCTCAAGCTCCACTCTGATTTTCTTTCCTCTCCCACTCGTTCGATACTCTTCCTCCATTCCTTGAAAATTAAAAATGTTGGAAGTAAGTAGCAGATAGAAATTGAAAAAGAGAAGGAAAAGAACTTGAGATTGATTGAACAACGCGTATGAAAATCGATCAAATCTTCTTCAGAAACCTTTCAAATCTAGATTCAATCAAACTCCAATTATATAATATTTCAGATAAGAATAATATTTTAAAGGTCACACGGAGCTTAATGATAGAATAACTAGAATTGATATTTGTAGACAAGAATTAGAAATGAAAAAGGGAAAATTTAATTGATAATAAGGCCTCTTATATTGCAAAATTTCAAGTTCGTACGTTATCTGGAGGTTGAGTTTTACATGCACATATACTCAAAACTCTGCTCGTATTTTATCAAGTATAATTTTTACCACCCATGATAATTATAGATTAGGGATGAGTGGAGATTAATTTGGAACATGATTGTAAAACTGTAGCCAGATGCATAACTCACTTGCAAACACATTTTTCTTGCATCTACCATATCTACTAAATAGCATCACTCAGAATATGGCATTTCTTCTACAAAATCATTATTATTCTATATTTCCGTTGAGTTCACGCCTTAATGTGAAAAGAATACACTCATCCACCACTCCCTTCTCCTATAACTCTCATGTACTCAGTCTTCAAACCAGCTCTCTAGTCCCCTTTCTCTCGTCACTATTTCCTCACTCCTACAATTTTCGACGTCTTTCAGTGCTTGCGAAAGGGTGGCGCGCAAAACGACTGACCTAGGTATAATTGAACGACCGTGCCGTGAGGGGGATTGCCGGTTCTCTTTTGTCCACATGCAAATTTCCCACGTCCGCATTTTGCACATGAAACACTTAACGACCTATTAACACACATAGTGCGCCTGTTATGATATTGCCATTCAAATCCCCTTTAAACTTCACACTCTACTCCTGCCTCCATACACAATCTCCGAAATACGCATCGACAGTCGATTGTGAGTTCATTGCTAAATAGAGTTTGCATCGCCCAGCAGAATCAACTCCGCCACAATAAGCAGTCGTGATAAAGCTTACCAAAACCTCGAGACAAGAATTTCTACTGTATTGCTAAATATGTATATAAATTAACTACAGAATAAATTGAGTGTAGTAAAGTACAATGCTTAATGCACATGAATGTCTTTAATCATTCTATAAGGGATATGAATGAAGATGTCTTATTCGAATGTTTCAATCTCATCGCTATCCACATATTATTATGTACTGTACTCTATTTCTGCCGTTATAAGATGGTGTGGAGAAGCAAATAATCGATTTGAAATTATTGACTCACTCTTAATGTTGAAATTTTAATGTCAAACTTGAAGTCAAACTCTAATGTTTCATGAAGTGTCTTGATGTCAGGAAAATATTATACGAAGTCTTTATCTACTCATAGACGTATTGGAATGAATAGCTGCAAAGTTTGTTCGGCCCTGAGCTGGCTTATGTTTGAAAGAACACATCTCTCCAATTGATAAGTTTTCTTTTCGAACATCATTTATTTGAGTGAGTGATTTACAAATTCATATTTACACATGAATGACATTTTTCGTAGAGTCCTTGAAAAACTTTTTTGAAAGGTGTCGAAAATGGTCATTCATTATAATTCTTCATAATTACTCCCAGAACAATTCCAATTAATATGCAATATTGAATTCATGTGATATATTCCCATAAAAAATATCCATTCATTGTTTTATTATGATTGGACTGGGCTACTTCATTAATTATGAAAATCTGTCTTTTAATTCCCAATATTTCATTTCAATAGAACTCCAGTAATTTTCAATAGATTAAGTATAATAATGATAATTGAGCTTGATTTATTGAGTCTAGTTTTGTATTATCCAGCGATGAGTTCCTGTTGGATGTCTGAAATATGAAATGTAGATGGATTCATGTATATGATAAAATAGAAACTGAAATAAAAGATTTAACAAAGAAGGAACGAGAGAAAACCGAATATACCGAGTTGCATTGAATTTGCCTGCTTCTTTCAACAGCTTATTGTCGGCTTCCTTTCTATTTGCACACTTTGCAAAGTTTTCAAACCATCCACCTTCCTAAGTATATGTACAAGTATAGGATATAGGATATATGCATAAGGTCTCCGGATCCTCTCTAAATACTCCATTCGTGAGTTTGTTATTATCCTCTTTAACCTGGCTAGCCTGTTGCTGCTGAAAGAAACTAAAGCTCTCTCAATCTCGCTCACTCCATTACCGTCTTCCTCCCACTCAAACCCTCTTTTACTCTTTTTCTTTCACCCTTTTTTATTCTCTCATCCCTCTTACACTCTCTTTAACCATCCCTTTTCTCACATCTCTTTCAAACCCTTTCACTTTTTTCCAACATCTATCACTTTCACTATCACCTTATTCTCTCCCGTTTTCACATGTTCTTTCTCTCTTCTCCCGTTGGCTACTGATACATGCAAATTCGCGCAGCACAATACAGTGCAGTAAGCACACATCTCCGTCTTATTTCGCGAGCATTACTGCCTCCGTGCGAGTGCAGCCAGGTAGGCGCGTACCTTTACGCGTCTGAATTATTCAACTATCGCCTTATACTCGCCTGATCAGCTCTAGAAGATGTTACAACCGGAGAAAACTAGAAAGACGCTAGAGAAGAGCTCAACGCATTGAGCGTTGGAAATGCGGATTTTTCACTTTTTAATGTTTTCAACCGGATTGAGATTTACCAGCTTACGACAGCATTGTAAAGAGTTTTTTGGCTGATCAGCTCATGTATAAATGTTCTTGTTTTCAGGAAACAAATTTCCACTGGTATTATGATATCAATCTGATTAACGTAGATGAGACTCTTGATGGTTTTTCGTAATTCTTTTGTTTATTTGATCAAGTACAGGAACAATAAAAAGCTTAAGAGAATGTACAAGAGGGATCCTCCGATATATTTTTATTTCAAAAATATTGTAGGAAAAATTGAATCAGCCATATTATAAAATTTGTTTAGAAAATCAAAGTTTTCAACTCCTGAACAAAAGCATAAAATTGAATGTGCCTGACATATAAGTTCAGATGATCACGAGTGCTTCTGAGAAATGGTTATTCAAAACAGCTCCATGCAATTCTTTGAACTGGGAAAGGTTTTTCTAATTTTTATGTATGTCGGATTCCACCTCTCCATCCCTTGATAATTACTTTTGTCATACCATATACGACTGCTCATATTCTGTTGTATATCCATATAATCATAATTGTTTCTTGGAACATGCATTTTTATCCTATTCATTTTCTCCGAGCTTGAAGTGTATGATTCCCAGTCAATTTGAATTTTATTACATCCATGATTATTATCTCATCGTTGCGAATTTTCTCGAGTTTGCTCTCTTGTAAAATAACCTACTACTTCATGTTCAATTCTGAACAGTTGTCACTGATTTTTTATTTTTTTTGTATGTTATGTATTGATATTCGCAGATGGGTTTTCTAGGGTGTTATGAGAAATGAATAAATCACGGATACTAGAACACATTCTGATACTAGTATCTTGCTGATACTAGAACACATTCTAGTATCCGTGGAATAAATTATGCTTTTGAATTGAGAAAACTTTTTAAACTCAAGTACAGTTTGTTAAAAGTAACCAGATGATCCCATCTCCTACATTGTTAGACCAGCACAATGAATAGAACTGAGCACTTGTGTACACCAGAGAGAATTTCAACTTTTAGGATAAGTCGAGTGCCTTCAGCCTGCTTTGGAGAAAACGAGGAAAAGAAAGCGTAATCAAGATAGCATTTCAGACGTAATTCCCTACAGGAGAATAAAAACGATGGCGGTATCGAACAGAAGGGTTAAGGTGTAAGGAAGGCGGGGGGTGATGTTTATGTGTAAGGTGAGAGAGGGGGATGAGTTGGAGGGAGGTTGTTTGAACATATCCTCAGGAGGTGTGCGTTAAGACCAAGCCCAGGGCACACAAATCACAGACACAGCCGCAGGCCAGCCACGACATTTGGGATACGGCCAAGTGAGCCTCAAAATCCCCAACCCCCCCACCCCTCGGCCACCAACCTCTCACTCTTATAAAATAGCCTTCTTTTAAAAACTTCGAACGATCCGCCACGCTAAGGCTGTCCAATTTATTATTATTAAATTTCTAGTGCTGCTTTTTTACTCATTGCTACTACACTAACCCACCTTACCCCTCTAGAACAGAATTACGAGAATTATTGTCTTGTCAGTCAAACACTGAAATGAATTTTTGACCGCTAAAATTTGAATGTGTGAAACGTGAGCACCTCAAGGGGGTTTATAGTATTTCAACTTGATGAGATAGGTGGTTTGACAGTATAAATGAACAAATAAAAATCAAGGCGAGAGAATAGAAATGTCACATTTCACCTTACGTTCAATGAATCTGTTTGATTTTCATAAGTTGAAGTATTTCAACAGAAGCACGAATTAGATTAAAACTGAGTAGTTCTCCAAACTGATATAAGTTAACAATGATTAAATTGAATAGTCATGATGATACAGTGAATTGATTTTTTGACGATTAAAATAATCTCTTCTTAGTATCAAATTATGAAAATTATTATCTATTTGAATTTCACAACTACGATTTGTATTCATAGAAGGACGAAATTCCTAGATAATTTTGATACTGCAATGATGTAGAAGAGTTATAAAAATTATCGTAAATATTACATCAATGTAATAATTACTCCCTCTCATTTTATTTAGGGTAGCTAATGAAACCATCCATTTCGCGGCTAGCACCAAATAGACCTGCGGTTGGATCCATCTTTTAACTCCATCCAATCAATAAAGGAGTGTGAAAATTATCTCAAGAAATTTAGCTGAGCTAATCAACACGAGGTATGAATATAAATCTGAATGAAAACTTCCCCCGGTTATCAGTTTTCCGATATAATTTAATTGTGCCGGCGTGCTTTATTGGGGAAATCTTTCACGTTAGGGTAATTGCCTATTCTTTAATTGACTAGGTTCTTGGCCGGAAGTGATTGAGAGAGAACGAAAGATGATGGCTCAAATGTCCAGGCTACAAAGTGATAGAGTTCGAGAACAGGAGAAGTGTGAAATGAAGAAGGGGTTGAGGAATAGAAGAGAGAAGAGAATTGAGAGGGATGGAGAGAGTAATTTTTGAAAAGATTAGAAAGAGAATTTGTTGAGAAGATTGAAAAAAGAGAACAAAAATATGATGAAGCATGCTGCGAGATGATAGAAAGAATAAAGTGAGAGAGAATTTTAAGAAGAGTTGGAGGCAACTTGAAAAGGCGAAGAGAAAAGTAGTGTAGGAAGGAAGGCAATTTCATTACATTACGCCCCCTGAAAGTTGCTCGTGAGAGCTACCGGACTCACTTTTAAATGTCCAATCGAAAAGTTTCTCATAGAATTAAAATGTTCTGGAACTTGACTTGCCCGCATAACTTTTCACCGATTCATGAAGCGCTCTAGTTGCCAACCAGAGCTCTTGTAGAAGGCCAACCTATTTACAACTGCTTGTGGCCAAAACCAGGGGGTATAAAGAACTTATATCTACTTTTAACTCAGATGTTTGTTAATTATAAATGGATTCACCAGTTCTGCAAGGTGGAAAGAATTATAACAACCATTGGAAGAAGCTACACCAGATATAGCAACTCGACCTGCGGAATTTCTATTTGTTTTATTAAAGCTGTCTCCTCTCCTAATGTCTCCTCTGTATTATCAGAGGAATATGAGGTTAGCTTTGAGCTACTCTAGCTCCAGGGGCGAGGCGTGACTTTTTGGCTCGGTCATCTCTAGGAAAAATTTAGTTTTGTACCCCCATCTATCTCACGCCCCTCCCATACCCAAAAGATAATAATGTTCCGTTTTAGACAATTATTTATCAAGCTTTATTATAACTAGTCCAATTACCAAAGATAATACACGATGAAGAACAAAAATACTGTTGGAAATTCATAAATAATTGGATAAATTTAATACGGTGTTATTCAAATCAATATGCTAATTGAAATGGAAATTAAGAATTGAAATAGAACTCCGAGAAACCAAATATAATTTGATGATTACCTAGCCGAATGATATTCATTTATTTAATGACAAATTATTTCTTATCTTGGTTAACCATAGTTATTTATCATATCATTCATTGTACAAGAGGCCAAATAATAGTACAATACAATAAACATCCTATGATTTAAGTTTGCAAAACTGTACGGAGCGCAGAGTGCAGAGAATTTGTTGTCAGAGACGGTGGAATCGCAGAAAATAGCGATGTTTTGTTGGGAGGAAAGTGGATGGAATCGCAGAAAACGCGCATTACTGGAATCGTCGTTGTTGAGCATATTGAACGAATTGAACTGATGATGGAGTAGTTCACTCTATTTGAACTTGGCGCGCTTGGAAAAAGCTTTGATTTCTTCACTTCTTTGTATTTATTTTTAATATTTTTATCTTGATAATTCCTACATATTATATATCAATTTCTGTCTAGTCATCGGCGAATCCAAAGATGACCGGACGCCTCGCCTCTGTCTAGCTCACATTCATCTAATGATAATAGATAGAAGCTTTCATCCATTGAGAGAATGTATAACTGTGATTGAATGACTACATTATTTCATGTCTTTCAATTCTCAATCATAGCTGAAATATCCTCTTCTCTTCCGCTAAATAACATATCCTCTTCTCATTTGCAAAATAATTATTGCAGCCAAAGTGGGTTTTTCCTACACCCTTTCGATTATTATCTAGATTCAATTTATTATTCTGCAATAAATTTATAAACTAGATAAGCTGAATCCTGGATAATTGAACTGCAAACTCCTTGACCATTTGTTGAAGCAACATTTATACAGATTCTTATAATTATCCAAATTAATTCTATTGAATCTCAGAGGATTGGAAATAGTTAAGGTATTGGTTGATAATTTACTATATATTATAGAGTTTATACATTACAGAGTTAGGCTGGAGGTTCTACTCGCGAATAAGGAATCTTGATTACCCTGATTAGGGACCACCTATGAAGGGTTGAAGTATCAGGGATATCTATTTTTGAACAAATCTTCAAGCCTGGGAGAAATATCCTGCTACAAATGAAATAGTAAGCAGAGTGTAGGGTGGAAAGCGCATCTCATCACTCCCCGCACTTTCTCATTCATGACGCGCGCTTTCTCAAAGTGATGCACGAAGAGAGACAATGCATTCTGTGGCGCTGCTGTTTCACAGAACGACAACAAAGTGGCGCCACTTGCGCTCTCCAGGTAATTTAACGAAGCGCCACAGCTTCTGCTTCGGAGATTGACAAAGAGGAGAAAATGAGATGGAAGCAGTTCCTGAATGATGCCAAAGGGCGAGAGCGTTGAAGACGTGTCTTAGATTTTGAGCTGAGCGTTTACAATGTCATCAACTCCAGCAACCGCATTCCTCCTAATAACAATACAAATTCTTCAGCGTCGCTCGCGGAAGGCACTCGACATTCTTCAATCATATGATGAATGTCTTGTCTTTGAATAACTTTCCATTCTGTACCAGATCAGATAGGACTCGTGAAAGTGTTCTTTTTTTGTTCCATTGATCAAATTAATCTATTGTTCATTCACCAATACCTCTAGAACTTATCAAATTTTCTTGGAATAAGGAATTAAATCATAGATGAAATGCAGGAAAGCAGTTTATGAAGAGGTTAATCATGGAGCTGCGTACTCCAGATGATTATCAACTATATGTTCTAAACGTTTATTTTATTATTACGAGTTCAAATATTGAAAAAATATATTATTTACCCAGTACCTAGCTATTTAGGCTAATTATTGAAAGGCGGCGCGAGCTGCAGCCAACAGGGTTTGAAGTAGATATTATCATAATTATCAGGTAAGATGGAGCACTGTCTTTGAAATCGAAAAATGATACTTTCATGTAGGCTACGTTAATCAAATTAGAACGTTCATGGGAAAATTAATCAACGTTTATTATAACAAAAAAAAATACAAATAGGGAACTCTCTATATGGTGGAAATCTTTTGCTCCTATTCTCATTCCGGAAAAATTTCAATAGTATAGTAGGCAACAAGGACTTTATTTTCAGAATATATTTGATTGATATTGGACATGAAGCCTAACTTAATTATTGATAATTGTCATTATTTATAATAATTTTTATTATATATGAAATTTATTATTATATTTTCATTAATTATTATATTATTACTTCTCAATATTGTAAAGTCATCCACTAGGCCTAATTTATCTAGTAAAGTTATAGATCTTTAAAGATTCAAAGTTTGAGTGAATCTCATTGAAAGAAAACTCAAGGTTGACTAGAGGGTTTTTAATAAAACAGAAAAAAGCGAATAGAGAAGAGAGATGAATCTATTCCATAATAAGCAGTGCTTGCTGATCATGTCTATAGTGAGTCTGTGTTTTTTGTTCCACTTCCGATGTTTTGTGGAACAGGCTTTTCATAATAATCATTTTCATAATCAAGGCTTTTCGTTTTCATAATCATTTTGAATTCATGATTTTCATAATTTTTCACTGATGGAATGTTTCACTGAAGAGTGTGTGGCAATTTTCAAAAGTGAAATCCAGTGACTATAATGAATATAATTTACTGAAGAGAAAAACACAATAAATAGTCACTGTAGTGGAAAATCCACACTGATACCATCTACCGGCCGACCTAAGAACTGCAAGGAATCTTACCTGCTAGGAAGCTAAAGTATGAACAAGGTATTCAGAAATTCCTTTTGTACGGCTGAAAATATGATTTGATCAATATTTCCAAAATTCATTTATAGTATGTAATGTTCAAGTTGCAATTTTTCATTTCAAGGTTGATCCGAAGTATTTGTAGCTGTTGTAGGTCTCGAGCTTATAGATCTTTTCATGTGGCAACAAGAGTGAGAAAAATGGTAGAAAATAAGAGAGTGGAATTTAACTCTTCACCTTAAGCTATCGAATAATATGTGATATGTCAATCATCCTAACCACAAGTTTTCAAGCTGGAAAAAACCTCTCACGATTTTCATCTATAATATTGAACTTTTCATCAGAATTAATGTGGGCTACTTCCAATGATCAACCGTATTAAACATTTATCACAACTTTATAAAAGCCAAAATACAAAACACATAACATATATTCTTAAAGATAGTTATTCACTAAGATCGTATAAATAATATAACAAATTACTTACAAAATAGAGATTAATTAATTCTAGGAAAAATGTGATGTATCATGTATCTTTCCTCGTGAAACTGTTATCCACATTGAATTTCAATTATTATCAATCAATCGAAATCGAAAATCAATTTTCAAAACAGTAAAAATTGATTCAAGCTGTTGCATTGAAGTTACAACAGTTCAAATTACAGTGGAACTTTGACAATTCGTAGTTCATGGGCCAAAGCTTTACTACGAATTAGGGAAGATTACGAATTATCGAAGCTATAAAATATGGAATTCTATTTCAAGGGACTAAGCTCTTAGTACGAATTATAGAGGTACGAATTATCAAAGTTCTTCTGTAATAATAACATTGTAAAATTATCAGCCTATTTACTTGAAAAATAAATGTATAACTCCTAGGTATATTGAACGGCATTCGAAATATTGGATATTTACAAGTGAGCACCTCAAACTTATACTAGTTACAACTTGAAGATCCATTTCACAGATCATAAGAAGATTTCATTCAATAACAGCACAATTATGTGAATCTCTCATTACTCCGGAGGAGGAATCCATCCACCGAACTCCTTTTCCAAAGCCTGACTGACCGCCATTGTTAAGCGGTCTTGTCCTTGCCATCCAACCACCTGTGAACCAATATTATAATAATAGTGATGTGAAATTATTGTGATAGCAATTATTTGAATATGAATGATGATGAGGATGGATTTCACGAGTAGGCCTGATCAGCCCAGGAGAAATTTGATGTCTATAACTTACTAGGCTCGAACGCCTCGAACCTTTTTCTTTTGGCATATCTAACCATGCAATGATAAACCTGTTGGACTACTGCGCTACTCCAATATTAATTTTATCCATGTTGAAGTCTATTGTCAATCAATCGATAGATTATTATAAAGGTACGATTTGGTTTGTGCGTCCGTCGGTCGTGATCGATCAGATGTAGTCAATCACAGCTCTTGTCTTATTTTGTATTGTCCTTTGAATTCAATAAAAAGAGTTGTGATTGGCTACTGCTGATCGACCACGACCGACGGTCATTACGTTACACACAAACCAAATCGTACCTTTACTGGTATTAGAACAAAGTAGTTATACAGGTAGTTGAAGATTTTTCTATTGCGGGTGTTGCACTAGCACTACACACTTGTTTGAATAGGATTGTATTCTATTTCCAGAATGAATAATACATTAAGAACCATTAGTATAACCTAAATATTTTAATCAGTAGTTGAAAATTCTTCTGAATGAAATTTCGTCATGATACTCGTACAATATGAACCCCACAGAAAAGATAACTTGAGTTTACTTATGTAATTACAGTATTATATCAATTTTATCGAAATAGTTATTAGTATCAAACTACTCGTAGTTATACTAATGAGTCACTCATTCTATTGCATAATTTTCTAAGTACTCTGACAATCGATGTTATGAATTTCTTATTATATGAGAGCTAATACTGTAGGCTTTGATAACTGTAATATCAGAGAATGCTTTGATGAAATCTATAGACTGCTTTGATAGCACCAAAAGAAACCTTACTTCCAAAAAATTCCAGCTTGAAAAGCGAAAGTTGTAGAAACTATAGTAGCTAATTTTAATGTTCTAATCAATGCACCAACTATGCAGTCCACCCTCGATTCCAAAAATTCCTCTATTCTTTTATTAATTCAATTCCCACAAATTAACAGTTTTACAGGTCCTGGAAACCATTTTTTTCAAAATTTTGACAGTTGGCATTTCAATGGAGCTCACATGAATAATAGTTGGGATTTCTCCAAAACTTTCTATTTATTAATTTTTGGAAATAATCTTTTCAAATTGAGAATACAAAAGAGGCGTTTCACCTTACTACCTGGAATTCCCATAGTAGACTTACAATTCTCATTTGGCATGGATTATTAACGCATGACTAATAACAATGGAGCAGGTTCAGAACTAACCAATTCTTTACAATAGAGCATGAGCATGGAACAGATTAACTCACGGATCATCAGTTTGTACCTACCTGGGGAATTTTGAAATATACAATACAGTACAGTACTGAGAAAACTTTCTATGGGTTGACACCAACCGGTAACTGGTTGCAAGGTCATTGAAAGATTATTAATATTTGAAAGGGTTGACTCCAATTAAAAATGGTAATCACATATTGTAAATATATACATATATTGAGAGGTCTTATATGGAGACTCATGTATGAGAATTAATCATAAAATCTAATTCATATAGTAATTACAAAAATTTTTTATGAATAAATGGAATAACATGTACCTAGGTTAGTCAGGTACCTAATGTAGGTTTAAGTTAGGTAATCACGTGATTGATAAGAAGTTTAGTTTAAGAGTTTATAATTGATTATCATAGGTAGGAATAAAAATATAACTCGAGTTTTAGGTAGGGATATTGGTTTTAAGTATATTTTTATAAGATAGTGCACTGCAATAGAATAAGTAATTAGGATAATGATGATTATTTATTTCATGTAATATTAAACTATTATTCATTTAACATGAATTCATTATGAGTATGATATGTAAATAATCTGTTTCATCTGTTCATCATGTGAATATGAGAAATTTGGCAATGTTATCAATAAATTACACTTTAAATATCATGTTTGTCTATTTTTTGAAAAATCAAATAGCATATTGAGTTAATTATGAATTATAGATTGATACAAGCAATTTGTTTTGTAATATAATATTTGTCTATTATATTGATTGATAATGTATTTTCAGAATTGTATTCTTGAAATGTTTTTACTAATTGATTTTAATGAAATGAAAATGTACAAATTCTTTGATGTTCATATATACATAAGCTGAGAAGTCAGGTTATACATTTTTAATCATTGAGCTCAAGAACTTTAAAGATTTTATTCTTCTATAATATTTTTCATTTCCTCTGAGGAATAAATGTTGGTACAAAATAAAGCTTTTAGTAGAGTCCAATATATTGTTTCACTGTAAGTACAATGTTATATTCTTCATGGCATGAACCACACACACAAACCCCTTCCATTGGCTATTGTGACTGACCCTCTGATTGGCGGAGGCGGCCATGAAGTCACAACCTGGGAACAGGGTACCTACCCTTAGCAAGAAGAAGAGTCAATCAGTTCGATTTGGAGAGTGCTCGGTTCGGGTTGAGTAGTGTGAGGACTTGTGGAGGACTTTTAGCAATCTGGATACTGCGAACTTCATAGGAGACCAGTGCAGATAAAGCCATACAAGAGTCTTTTCTTTGGATCTTCAAGTCCCTATATCAACTTGTGTGAGTTCCATAAGCCATCTTAAAATTTCCAGTTTCCTTTTTATTTATTGAGAGCCATACTAGTGCTTCAGAGGATTTTATATTTTTTATATATATATTTTTTAAAGTTTCAAATTATTAAATTTTCTAATTAATTTGAATATTTACATTTGATATTTCATTTCTATTCAAATCCAAACATATTTATTTTATTTGAATATTATCAATTTATAATTTTTTTCCAATAATTAATTTCTTTTTACTATTGTTGACTCTTTTAAATTTATACAACTGAGTAAAATATTTTTTTCTTTTCAAGCTCAATTTAAAAGTCGAGTTAGGTTATTTGTTAGGCTACTCAGCTGTTTCTTTTGACTTTGAATTCTAATTAATATAATTTATCTTTATTTTCACTTTTGTTTTCAATCAACATTCCCGTATTCACGACATAGAGATAAGAGTTTTTTCTTTTGCCGTATAGAATTATTTGCAAAGCTTTAAAGTGATCTTGTTGGATTTAGGGCTGCGTGGTTGAACTTTCCCACCTTGCATCAAAAACAATTAGAGCACTGTAGCTAAGCAAATATTACCCTTGTTTTGAATCTCTCAATAATTATTTCCCAGTAAGAACTGGGTGGCGCCCAGACAAAGCCTTAAATTTTGGCAAATAGTTTTACAATTTATTTTTCATTTCAATAGTTAAATATTTTTCCTTATTCTATTTTCATTTTAAATTTTAGATTAACTTCAGTGAATAGCAAACAGTTCATCAAGTATGAATTCTATTGGTGAATCATAGTTGAAATAATTGTAAAATGAGTCAGGAAACTGAAATCAAATATTGAGATTGAAACTGACCTGAATACCCATTGGAAGTCCCTCATGGTTCAGACCAAGTGGGCACGCAGTCACAGGCATCTCGAGAACATTGTATATTGCAAGGTAGCTGGTATTCATTAGATTATAAAATATCTGGTAATGATACTGAGCTGGATAAGGGAACGTGGGGTACAGGAAAACTCCTGTATTTCCAAGCAGCTCCTGAAAAAAAAGTTGAAAGTTTCTTATCGTTGGAAATTTTCCAAAGAGTAATACCGTAGATAGAGTAGGAGTAGACTTCTAAATACTTAGACTACGGTATGTTAATACTGAGAAATATCTGGAATAATATAAATGTGGTAAGAATGATAATTATGCTGGGGAAATGAATGTTATAATAACATCAATATTATTCATTCAATCAATGAATATTATAACTTCAAAACAGAGAATTTTGATTCTTTAGAATCACATTCAATTCACTTCTGATCTACAAGGGAACACCAAGAATCTAATTCAGTTAGTACAAGGCATTTGCAATAAATTTAGATAGTTCAATTAAAGATATTTATTAAATTTGAGTTATTATTGAAAGATAGTTAATAATTTGGGTGGCTCGTTGGAGGAGTGATAAAGCGCCGGTCTGATAACCAGGTGGACCCTGGTTCAAGTCCCAAAAAGCGGGGAAACAATTTTTGACCACAGCACAATCACATAAATACGGCCCCGTCTTTCAAAGGAGACGATAAGCCGTCGGTCCCGACTACCTAAAAAGTAGTCGTCATCTATCATCCATTTCATTACCCACGCACAAGCCTATGAGCTCATGTGGGCTTCACCCTCATAAACAAATAAACAAAAACAAATAAAATATCAAATATGCTCCTTTAAAACTTATTATTTCCATACAAAAAATAATTTTCACATACAGTATTAGAGTATCAAGGCTAATTTTTAAACCTCCATGAAGAAATCAATTGAGCAATATTAATCAGACCTATAATCAGATCAGAAGTTATCAATCAACTTCATCACTTAACTGCAAACTCCTAACGACATGAGAAGCCTAGTATACAAAATTATTATAGCCTCTAGTGTAAAAAAGTTAACTTTCAAGGGCTTCCATTCAAGCTTCACAATTAAGGCAGTAATACCCCTGCAAGAATATACTACTTCTTATCAGTGTTTATGTGTTCATTGCTCTTTCTAGGAATTGTGTTTTTCTTTCTTCGTGAAGTGCATTATTATAAGTTATTTGGTTGTACTGTATCGCTGAAAGATTTCATTCTAAATTCTAAATTTCTCATTCTATTTCATTCTAAAATTTTCATTCTTGAATAGGAAAATGTTAAATAATATAGAATAGAATAAAATGACTTCTTCATTTTAATGTCGTGGCGAAGTTTGGACAGTAATGTCACTTAACCACGATATGATATTGACTTTATCACTTTCGATAATATGATATTGAAAGGCCCGAAATATTGGATCAAATCTAGAATAAAGCAGTAGGGCTATGCGTATGCCTATGATCATTTTGATTGTTGAAGTCTGTATCAGGCCACATAAGAAATTTCAAAGATCAATTTTTTGTGAAGGCGTTCAAAATTTTTCATTTAATATGTTATTACCTGGAACTGATCCATGATGTCTCGTTTCCTCAGAAGCATTGTTTTGTAGTAATCATCCGAAACTCTATCAGCTACACATTTGGCTGGCGCATACAGTATTCCGGGAAGAGTTGCAGATGAAAGGCATGCTATCCTTTTCAAAATTTCAAGAGTAACACTGTTCCACTTCTATTATTGGTAAACAAAAAAAATTTTTCAATTGATTATCAACAAATTTTAAATGCATGAATTTGGTGAACAAAAACTTCATTATAGTTTATTCAATAATTCAGGACTAAAGTAAGTTAAACGAGAATTTTTGAAATGCCATATTCAGCTGTAAACTAATAATTGACTCCATAGAGACTAGGCCTACTGTATTATCAGATTATGCAGACTCTATAATTGACAAGAAGGTTCACCTGAACTTCTTATATTGTCTTGTAGTCATGAACAATAATTTATTGGCATTGCTGCAACTGAAAATTTACGATTTGAATAAGAGCCATCGGTTCAACCTTAATTTTTTATGGAACTTATTGTGAGAGAATAATAATAGAAATAGCACACTGATGATGTAGCCTATCTTAATTTTTTATATTGATACCAAAAGATCTTGAATTGGATTTGAATCATTTATTTCTATGCTCTCTTCTCTTCTCAAATTCAGAGCTAAATTTTTTCATCCAATTTCCAAATTCATAGGGTACCGTAATTATAATCTCTAACATCATCCAAGTAGAACTAATCATTTACATGGCATTTTAGAGATTTTGAGTAAATTTACCAAAATAAAAAACAGAAATATACGATACATGATTACAATATTTTTAGTGGAAAATAGAATAATTACCATAACAGATAATCATATGGAAGTTAATTATTGAAGATTTATCTATTGTAGAAAACAATGAGATCAAGAGGAAAAATCAGGCTGAGCCAAAAATATTTCTATACCGATAAATAAATTAATTTTGATGGAAAGTCAACAATATTGTCACCTTGTCTGAAATTGTGGAAAAATAAATCAACTTTTCTGCTGTCTCTCATGTTTGGAAACGTGATCTTTATATGAAAATTCGAAAATTTTAATAATATGATCAAATTGTAAATTTTATATCGAATTAAAGGTACCATTGCATTATGTGAACTTACATCTGGATCATTCTCTGACTTCTGAAATACATTTGGAATGCCTCTCATCTTCAGCATAATCAGGGCGCTCAATTCCAAAGAGTCCTCCAATCCCTTTATATGAACCTGTTCCGCAGATGAATGAGTCTTATAAGGAAATTATGAATTTGAATAAGAATTATAATTGCTGCCTTCATGTTACCTGGGAGGGCAAAGTTAGGGTGCAGCTAGCCCTCTCTTACACTTCACTCAGCACTCAATTATGAAAATTCTAGTAGATTATTATCCATAAAACGGATTATCATTGCTGAATACTCACATTGATTATTTATGATTGCCACTTTAAGATCTATTCTCCTTTGGGAGATTGGCTGTTGTTAGTAAAGACAGTCAGTCGTTTCCCGTCTCTGGAGGAATAGTAATTGTTGCATTACACTCTTACTGATTAACTGCATGTTATTCAGAGGTGTTCTGCGCCGCCAATTGGTTGCGGAGACTGGCTTATGGTTGAGAGGATCAAAGTGCTAACCACACGTTACCTCTATCCTGGTTGATGATTATTTGCTTGCTGTATGGTCTGTCCAGCCGGGGGGGGGGGGGGAATTATGGCGGGGTGGAGGGGACGGCTTCGGCTCGGCCAGTGTTGGTTCGGGGACTGTGAGTTTTGAATGAGAATTTATTGGTTTTGGGCCGCTATTGGCCGGGCTGGGGCCGTTTTCCCGTCGTGCCGGGGTGTCTTCTTGGCTTGGACGGGCTGTATAGTAGAGTGAATTTGAAACTGGCAACCAGCTGGTAGGCCTAGGCCCTTCATGGGCTGTTGAGCCAGACATACTTAAAGATCTATTCTTTAAAATAATATTCAAATTTTCCAAATTCATAGTTATAATCTCCAACATTTTAAGGAATTCTGCTGCATGTTAGATTCATCAGCTGTAATGGCTTCTTGTTAGTTTGGTTCTATTTCGCTCTAAAATTTTTCCAGTTCATTCAAAAATCCCAAAGTTTTTGAACATTTTTATTTAGTGTTTCTGATCAGATCTTCATTTTTAACAGTGAACTCAATCAAAATTCAGGATTTTGTAAAGTGAAAAGTGTTTCTTAAAGTTAAAATTGTAATGTAAACATTCATCATCCATCATCATTCATTCACAATGTAGCCTAAACATCATCATCCACTTATCACCTTTGCTTAAAATACTTTATATAAGTCGCAATTGTAACAACAAATAATAATAAACTGATAATACTGTCATGAAAAAAAGGTAAATCCTACAATTATATCGTGAGGCTGCTAGACTCTATAATGAATTTATGATGATTTATAAATAAATGAAGAAAAATAAGCGATAAAATTGTTCAAAGAAAATTAACAGAAACACTATTCATATATTTATATTTTTTATAAGTTAGTCTCCCTTAAAAAGTTAAGAGATTCAAAAAGATGAATATAAGTAGTGTATACTTATATAAATAATAGTGTAAACCGTATATAAATACACCTACCTTTTCTACCTTCTTATTCTTAGGTAGCCTATAGAAATTTTTCATTTGAAAATTGCAAGATTGTTGCAAAAAAGTTTCAAAAAATGTTTACTAGGTCATAATTGAATTTCAAATAATAAAAAGTGATTCATTAATACATCCATCCAGTACCAATGTATCTATATGAATTCAGTGTGATTTTTATCTTCTTATTATAGATTATTATTCTAGTATAAGTCACAATCTTACCTTTTTCGCTTCTATTCCGTATTTTACTTTCAAGTGGTGTATTGCTCTCCTTAATGCGTCTCTCATTTCTGTACACATTTTGTCTGATGTAATCGAGTTTGGTCCTTCATCTTCTGCGTAGAATATTTTGACTTTTTTCAAATCAACCTTGAGAGGGTAGGAACAAACAAGGAATCATAAAATAATCTCATTATTGAAGAATTGAGATTTTATTTGTTCAATGCCAAATGTCAATGGAAACAATAATAGGCTAATCACAGTAGATTATTTAGATATTTTAATCAATCAGAAATGATTTGAATTAATGAGATCTGGAGTTATATTCATTGGAATTCAACAAAATATGTATTATTGTAATTGTATTATTGTAATATATATACAATATATAATTAAAATAATATATACTACAACAAATCAGCCTCAGCCTCAACCTATGTAGCCTACTAGTCTACAAGTCATATTTTAATAACAATAATACCGGATTTTTTATATAATCAAACTATTAACTTGAATTTCAGAGATTGTGACGACGATGGAGATCATCTTTTTGTGCGTCTCTTATAAAAAATAGGTTATTCTAACAAATTTTTAATTTTTGTGAAAGAAGCTTGAAAATTGGAATAGCTCATCATCCATAAAATCCTATATTTAATTTAGTTCTAATGCTTATGATTTGTATGATAAATGAATATATCAGATTTGATCCAATCCAATAACAATTGACTTATATAGTTTACAGTAACTTATAGTTACCGTATAGAAACCGATATACATAGCCTATTCCTTTACAATACACTACTAAGATTTCTATTGTAAACGTTCTTGAAATTTTAAACATGTAAATTACTTACTGGTTCATGTAATTTCAGTTCTTTCACTTTCAGTGGATCATCAATAATGCAACTCAATAGAGGGGGGAGGTCCTCGGCGAATCTACACATCGGACCCAAAGTGAAGAAATTATTCCAGTGCTTATCAGTCGCCGTCGGAACATGTCCTCTATTCGATACATATCCTACAACAAGAATGGAGTGGAATCAGTTTATCATCAATATATCATACAGTAGGCTACGACATTCATGCAGTAATTCACACTCCCTTTTCATTTTTCTACCTAGGTAGATTATTTTTTTAGTAGTTGTGAAGGTAATATTGTGGTATAGTTATCCATATTAAATGAAGAGACAAGATGTCACACTCACGCCACTATAATTTATTAAAAATCCGAGATACCGGTTTCGATTGTAACACTATTATCAATCTCTGGTGAACTGAGATTACCATAAGTGAGTATACCAGAGATTAATAATGGCGTAACAACCGAAACCGGTACTTCGAATTTTTAATAAATTAGTGGTGTGACAACATCTTGTCTTTTCATTTTAATATAGATTATATTATATCAATAACGATGGGTCGTATCTAGAATTAGCAGTATCAGTGAATTGGACGTAGTTATGCAGAAAGGAACCAATCCACAAAAATAAAAAAATCGGATTTTTCAATATTTGGGTTGATAAACCCCTAGGTAACTGTTTTGGATGAAAAAAAATCACTGGTATCAACTCTTATGGCAATTATGTGGGTTGGTTCCTTTCTGCAAAACAATCCTACTTTATGTGTTATGCAGAAAGGAACCAACCCACATAATTGCCATGGAATGGGAAATTTTATTATTAGGAACCAGACTAAAATGTTAGTTTTTTTTAGAGAAAAATATCATATGAGGCTAATTTTTCAACCATTGGTTACTATCATACAGAGAAGTGTTCTACCAAAATTCCACACCCCTACCCGTCTTGCTCCCCCCAACACACCCTTAAAGTTTCCATTTGCAAGGATTCCTTTCATTGAATGTATCTCAGCAACCATTTAAGATAAGATATTGAGATTCTCCTCATTATTTAGAAAATTGAATTTACTTTTTTTATGTCATCACCATTCAACTATAGCAATATATTATTTGCATGGAAGTATGATAGAAGCCCACATAGGTACAGACTTCTGCCTAAAAATGACATTCTTTCCCTAATAAAAGTAAACTGGAAAATGTCTGATATGAAACATTTAGAAAATTTTAATATATCTACTTAACAAATAATAGAAACATATATTATATTTTGAGTTGAAGCCTATTGAATTCACTGAATAATGATACAAGGTTCAACTATTTATCTCTATATAGAGTACCGAGACACATGTGATATAAGAATTCTTGAGTAAGAGGGGTAGTGTGGGGACTTGCTTGCCAGTTATAAATGGGGAGAAAATCAACTCCATATAATTTCCCCAAATGAATTATTTCAAAATTCAATGATTGAAAATGGGTTCTTTAGTACTCACTGGATAGACCATAATATCAGGATTTCCGCCAAGCGCTTCTGAGATAGCGCTTTTCATTTATTAACTGACTTACACTTACGTTAAATTCCAGAGAAATATATTATGTTCTATTATTCAAAATGGAAGTTTTGAAAAGTTCTTCAAGTTTCATAAGAGACATTTCCAGTAGAATCATCCAGTAAACTTTTATTTAAGAGATAATTAAAATTTTATGCAGAAATCTAGGGAATCCATCCATTCTTCCATTTAAATAACTTTTGAACCGCAGGAGCTACAATGAAATGGCGAAACATAAAATGAAGAGAATTCGATTTACTAAAAAATGAGAGAAAGTTTTAATTCTTATTTCCAATGAGTGCTGAAATACATTCAATGTAAGAAACCCTTAAAAATGGAAACTTTGAGAGGTGCAGAAGGGGTAGCAAGATGGGTGGGGGTGGGAAATTTTGACAGAACACTTCTCTTTATAATATTCATCCATGAGTGAAAAAATTAGCCTCATATGTCTATTTTTCTCTGAAAAAAACAAAAATTTTGGTCTGGTTCCTATGGCAATTATGTGGGTTGGTTCCTTTCTGCATAACACATAAAGTAGGATATGTTTTTTGTAGAAAGGAATCAACCCACATAAATGCCATAAAATGGGAAATTAATGCTTTTTTTGTATATAAATATCTAGTTTATGATATTAAGAGCTCATATAAGTTCCCAAAATCAGAATATCTTAATGGATAATAAAATGGGAGGTATTATTGCAGTTTCATTTTTGGTACCGTACGCGATATCTCAAAAGCAGATGATTGTGGGTTGGTTCCTTTCTGCATAACTCCGTACAATTATAATAGGAAAAAATAATACTCATGTTCATTAGTATAATCACTTGAATAGCATATGATTCACTTTATATCAGGAAGCATTCAAGTTATTTTGATTACACTGTATATTCAATTTTGAGAAGATACTAACATCAATATTACTGTTTTATCCATACCCAGCAATTAAAAGAGTCGTGATTTTTTCACGTGAAATTCTAAAATTGTAGATTCAAATAATTATTCGAATAATACCTGGCGTAGGCTTATGTCCAAATACGCCAGTGTACATGGCAGGTAAACGAGCTGATCCTCCGATATCAGAAGCCATTCCAATAACCGAAGCTCCTGCACCAAGTAAGGCTGCCTGAAATAAATGAGAAAATTCAATTACCTAGTCCAATAGAATAGAAAATTCTTTCCGTTTTTCTTATCTCATGATATAATATGACATAATTCTTCTCATTACACTTTTTTCTTATCAAACATTTATATGTTTCAACCCTATTCCACTATGTGTGAAGTAATTTTTGTCTAGACTAAAATAATGTTTCAACGTTATTCTATCAAATATTCGGATCATGATCCTCATTATATCACTATAAATGATAAATTCAGTTCCATTGATCCTGGTATGTAATGTATGAAGCCTGTATTGAGCCAAAAGATGTTTTATTATAGTATATAACGCGTCCTTCCCATTCGATATTTCACACCCACAAGGCAACAACAGTGCTGATTTAATACTGCTCCATAGCAGAAAGCATTTCAAAGAGTGAGTAGATCCTGCATTATTACAGTTGTTTATAATTATTAGCTGAGCCAATATTTAGAGTGATAATACTGTTGCAGTTCTATCACAGTTGTTTTAAACTACCTATGAGTAGGTAGGTAGGTAGGTAGGAATGCTTTTTTCAATAAAAAACTTGCGTATTTGATTATATGATTTTATAGAAATAATATTAGAGTCATATAAATAGTATATCCTATACCAAATCATAACAATTTTATCCTTAAATGACCCGCAATAATTTTTTCTTATAGGTTTGGAATTTATTTCATTTTTTCCAGGTTTTACCTCTCCACCAGACGAGCCACCAGGGGATCTTTTCAAATTGTATGGATTGTTTGTGCGGCCTGTCTTGTTGTTGAACGTTTCCCAGCACATGCACAGTTCAGGCGTGTTGGTCACACACAGAATGATGAAGCCAGCCTGACGCATCTGCCTCACTACGTCAGCGTCCTCATCAGCTCGATGCTCAGTCACGTTACTCCGAGCGGCGTTGTTGCTCATACCTGCAAAAATTAACACCAATGATTCTCTGGATTACGGGATCAATTATTCTATAGCATCATAAAATTTTTAATACCTATTTTTCTTATTCATCATATTTTAATTTTTTCCAGTCAAAATTATAAAATAGAAGTATCTGCACAGGATAGAGACATAATAGTAGGATAGGAGGATTGTGGAGGTTTTTAAACTTGACTTGAAAAACTATTGCAATATAACTTATATCCTATGCATAATAGGCGCTACAGGTGAATTTCATGTAGCCTACATTTCTATAAATATTTGTAATTTTCTCACAATATTGGTCAAGCTACTCCGTGGAAATGAAATTAATTGAAAAACAATTCAAATTTCGATCATTTTTTCACGATAATTTCAACCCTGCTGAATTTCTAAACTATGTATAATAGAGCATTAAATCATCTCATTCAGATCTGAGATAGAATTTCGAGTAATTTAAAGTGATAATTATATTACAATAACCTTAATTTCTATCCCAATTCGCCTCCAGTATTAGCAACAAACAGTTATCAAATACAATATATGGCTGCTCAGGCATTCATTATATAACTGCAAATAGGCTACATGAATGAATAAAAATAAAAATCACGTAGGCCTACCTTTTAAAAAATTATAGAATATTATCAAATCACAGACATGTTCCGAGCTCATTTTCACTGTCAATTTTAATTTTTTTACTGCAAATACTTATGACAAATAGAAACTATTTCTGATGAGAAAGGAGAGAAAGGTTTTATCAAGTTTTCTCAGGTCTGAAAGTTGATTAATAACTTCACCAAACTTTAATGATAATTCACCTGAAAACTCAATAGTTAAATTTTCTCACCACGCTCAGATTATTAATAAAAACTCACCCTGCACACTTATACTCTCTTTCACTGTTGCAGGAACTCCCAGGAACGGTGTCTCAGTTGCAATGATCTCCTCTGACTTCTCATTTGATGCGACAAGACTGTCCACCGCTTGAGCCTCTTTCAATGCCTCTTGGAATCTATCTTCAACAACTGCATTCAACGATTGATTGACCTCCCGTATCCGGTTGATGTAAGCTGTGACTACGTCTACGCACGTCACCTAAACAATGAGGATGAATAGAATAGAAATTATTCATTGCTTTCAAAAACAAAATATAGAAAAAAATTAAATTAATGTTTCCACGCTTGAAAAATAGCTTATATTTACATAGATATTTCAATATTTGGCTTCATTTTATCTTAATAGTCTCTTTGGGTCATTCATATGAACAGGAAGAGCGAATCATCAGACATTGATTGGCAAAAATAGGAAAATTATATTCAATCACCTCAACAATGAGGATGTAGCCTATTTCAGAAATTAAGTTTAGACTTTGATATGTTTTAAAATTTTCAAAGACGTGATAGAGAAGAAGCTTTTTTCAAAACAATAATTCATTTTTATCAATGATGTACTGAAATTTTGGTGAATATTAATATCAATGATGAGGGTAGCCTATATGGAAGAAAATTATGTAGGCTAACTTGGGTGAAAACATTATGAGTGAAAATTCACTTGAAAAGTTGAATAAGGCCTCAAGTAATTCTGTTAACATTATTACAATGCACAAAAAATACTTACAATAATAGCAAACTTAATTTCAAACACTTGAATATGAAAAAAAAATAATTGAATTAAATCCATTAGCCTACAGCAAAGAATATTGATATTTCAAAATGAAAAGTAGTTCAGTCATAGATCCATTGGATACAAATTATTATTAATCGAATTAGACTCAAATGATAATGTTATTGACATTTTGTTAATTCATTTCTATATCCTACTGGCTAGTATCAAAGAGAAATGATATAAAAGCAATACTATCTTCATACCCTAGTTGTAGTTATTCCTACCTAGTAGTGTGGTAATTCCTTATATAGTCACTGTAGTAAATCCCACAAAATCACAAATGTTCAGCAATATTCGTCAATAGAATTTTCGACATGTATTAATGATAAATTCCTTGTCTCACATCAAAAAAGAAAAATAACATTTTCCTACAGATATCCGTAAAATTGCAGTTTTTGCACTGAAAATCGTGTGTAAAACGGTCCATTCTTGAACTACTAATAATTAGCATGCGTAAAGTAAAAATTAGCGTGCCTAAAAATTTTTACACACTCCAGATTTGCAACCTAACAACACGAAATAGTAAGTGTATCAAATGGATGTTCCGTATTTAGAATTCAAAATTAAGGTGGCATCCTGGCTGACAACCAAACGGGAGTCGATCAGCTGGTAGCGGCAAGTTGGAATTGCAACCAAAAGGGAGTACCCCGGTCAGACCAAGCGAGTCCGTCATGTTTTAGGTTATTTTATTGTTTATATCAATACTGTGAGTAAGTTACGGGATAAAAGTTCTATTTATTCTCAGAGCTTTTATAATAATTATGAGATTAGGGATTTATGTTATGAATACCGTTCAATATTGTTGGTTATAGAATCTGGGCTTGAATTGTTTGAATATGGTAAGATGATTGTCATTTGTTGATCTTGAATTTGGTTCATTTCATACAGTAGTTGACTCAATTTAGGCTATCAGAATTCGGTGGCGAAATACATTATTATGATTTTTTAATGTGAAAGTAACTTAATACTTTAATACATACAACTTTGAAGAAGACTCTGGCACCATAATTACTGAGATTTTGAAAATACCGTAGGCTAAAATGAAATGAACTCAGATCACATTTACTTGATCTGACTACTTCAACTACCATGTATGTAAGTTAATATACAGTATAATGAAAGTGGTTGAATGCATGATATAGAATTCATAGTAAATGCAACATTCTTATTTAATACTATCATTAAATTACAGCTTCAGTTCAATTGAGTCTCATTGTTGGCTGGTTCAGCTTTGAACCTTGCACTTAATTCATGAAGTAGGATTCTGTTATTCAATGCAGGTGACAGCCGACGACTAAATAATTTTGCATAAAAGCATGATAAAGTCCTGAGAATCATAAGCAATACGATTGTAACCTTGCATAATTTTAACATAGAAGCAGTTAGCTTCTATGCTTAGCTTCTATCTTATGCTGTAGATTGCCTAATCACTCGCGGGTTGCATCAATCAAAAGCCTACCTGCTGGAACTGATGAGATATTTTGTCTCAAGTGATATGAAGCAACAAAATTTTTCCAGAAAGAATAATATACAGTACTTTACATGAAAGTATGTTATTCATAGCACTATTAGGTTATATAGGCTATCATTTCAATGGAAATAAAACCATAAGTTCAATTAATTGTGAACTAGAAGATTCTAAATTCCTTCCAGTCACATTAAATAGTGTTAAAAAAGTCTAATTTGCGCTGAATTCTAGTAAATATGATTATTCAAAGTATGAAAGGGCGTTTTACACTTATCAGTTACCTGGAATATTTCAAGGTCTCAAAAAGTAGTTTATACTGATTTTAGCTCATAACTTACTGGTAAATATTACAGTGAGTATGTATGTATATCTGGCTCAACAGCCCATGAAGGGCCTAGGCTGGTTGCCAATTTCAAATTCACTCTACTATACAGCCCGTCCAAGCCAAGAAGACACCCCGGCATGACGGGAAAACGGCCCCAGCCCGTCCAATACCGGCCCAAAAGCCATTAAGTACAGTGAGTACAATAATTTATTATTCTATAGTCACTGTGATACATAGAATAGATGAAATGTTTGAATTATATTACTTCATATTACTCAAATAAAAGTAATTATCTGATAATAGATGAGATTGGACATTGTAGGCTTCTAAAATTGAAAGTTCCAACTCAAGATTCCCGCCATCTTGGATTTGTAAAAATTGTGAGATGATGGTACTTTACATGATTCTTATATTGATTCCTAAGGCAAAATAAATTGAGGATATTGCGATAAAAAATACTTGAAATTACACTAAAAAACACATTTGAAACTTTTTCCTACTTTTCACACAGGCCCAATGGTAACTGTAGGAAAAATTTAATGTGTAACTCGAGCATAAAGTGTTATTGCTGCACTCGAGAAACGTTTTTCACGAGCCGAAGGCTCGTGAAAAAAACTGTTTCACTTGTGCAGCAATCCTTCACTTTACGCACTAGTTACACAAATAACTATTTCAAACGTAGGAACAGGCTACCTACTTTCATAAGTTTCAAAGATTATTAAAGTAGAAACATTCAAATATATTAGATTTTTTTAGTTTCATTGAGAAAGATGAGGATCACTAGATTTTTTTCCTTTTAAATGAGCAGGATCAGGGGCGAACCCAGAAATAAATTTCGGGGGGGGGATATATGAAGGGTCAAACCCAGGAAAACTCCTGTTCCCGGAATGGCGGGGGGGGGGAGGAGGTGTTGTTTCTTGCATGGGATATCTATAACCCAATGTATTTGCCTTCTCTCAACAAGCATAATCATATATTTTTACCGTGTAGAAAAATTTATTTACCAATTATTGTAGAACAAGACAATAATTGATTTGAACAAGAACTATTGTTTTCATGTAGTTGTATATTATATCGAACAATATTATTGTTGAGTTGAACGTTGAAGTTCTCTAAGCTGTGCTGAAAGATTTTTCTTGTCATTTTAATTCTAAACTGAAGAATACATGTGTTCTGGATACTGAGTATTGCGATGTGATTGGATAATATATATGCAGTATATTTGATAATTGTTACTTAATTCCAAATGTTTATTGATAATTATTGTGTTGGAAACAAGAGGTTTTGGACCTGATTGTCTGGGTCATAAGTAATTAAGTATATTGTATTTTATTGAATAAATGAAATGGAATTGTTGAAATTTTCAAGATTAACATAGAAAATCTCACCACGAAATGAAATCTACAAGACGCAGAGATTTATTTCGAGACATTTTATTCAATTATATGAACAGGTTTAACGGGAAAATATCCGTGAATGAATAGTTTGGCTGAATCATTCATATATGATTCCGATCTATAGCACTTCTCATCTATGAATTCACTTTCTGAACAGTTCAAAAGGAGCTCTTAAGTTTAGAAAACGTTGTTGTAACAGAAATCGTAGCGCTAATATTCAACATTTTATGGGACATTTCATAAGCGGAAATATTCTTGTTGAATTCATTTAAGCGGGAAATGGAACATTTGGGCTTGTGATGCTTAGTTCCAGATGTAATCCATTTCTTTCTCCAGATCTCCCCGCGAGGGGAAATTTTTTACAAAAAAGTACCCTAAAACTATATTTTTTAGAAGTTTCAAGCCTTATTAGTCAAACATTTGGCAACTCCAACGAAGTGCATTCTATCTAGTGCAGTAAGATGAGCCCCAATTTCGGGGGGGGGGGATATATCCTCTCAATCCACCCCTGGGTTCGCCCCTGAGCAGGATTAGAGATTACATACATTGATTGATTGATATAACTTAGTGATGGAGTTTTAAATTCGTGTGGAAATAATAATTTTTCTTTTACTCTGTTATCGATAGTTTCAAACTTCCTATAATGGGCGATATAGATTTGAGCCTATCTTCACTCTTTATCAGAGCTAATAATGTATAATAGATCGACAATTGATCAATTAACTACCCTCAAATCAAGTTTATTTTCTCTCTCACAACTAGTTTCGAACTTTCAAATCATTTTCAAGTGAAATTAAACAAAATAAACAATTTTAAATTGATGCATCTACAGCTTAATGTTTTTTTTTTTTTTTTTGTTTCAATTTCCTGAAAATGACTTGAAAGTTTGAAACTAGTTGTGAGAGAAAAAATACTTTTATTAAAGAGTACATAGGGAGCAAAATTATTGATTTATTGAGCCTATCTATTTGTGATCAATGAACAACTCAAATAAACTTGAACTATTTGATAAATGAGTAAAGTATTAACAATGGATAACTTGCCTGTTTTGTTCTTATCTTATGTGCTAATGAAGAGCCACTCAACATCAAGATTTGATTCCTTATAGGCGGACATTTTTTGGTTGGACCAATACTGACAGCTTTTGTTATTGGCCAAATCATTGTGAATTTAAGAAACTTCAATCCTATGAATAATAGGTACTTCACAAACGGTGAAATCATCTGCAACAGGAAACATTAAAAAAATATCAGAAGAATTATAAAAAATACTTTGAAAATTAATTATAATGACGAATGTAACGAAGATTAGAGCACGGTGCCCACCCACAAACGTGTCCAGAAATACACCCAATTACCAAGTAATAGCCTATAAAATATTATCATAGTAGCACACATATATTTTGTGTTTGAAGTTGAAACATCTCTGCAACATCCTGAGTTCCACTAGGATCCTACGGTATTCATTATTACAGTAGGCCTATTATAAAAATGTTCCAATTTGATAGAAAAAATCAACAAGATTGTGGATAATATTAATTAAGTTCATGTAACATAATAGGTACATCATTTCCGTTATTATCATTGCCTTGAGCGCTTAAGCCCTACAAACATTAAAATACTATTCTCTAGTAGATAAATATAGCAAACCGTACTCATTTCTACAGTTTGTTTGGCACATATAAATATTCGAAAACCGAATATGAAAAACTCTCCACTATTATTTTATGAGTAATAATATTGTTGATAATTATTAATGTATAGCCTACAACTACCTAAATTGAAAATAAAGTAACATTTATTACTGTAGGCTATACTAGCAATACACATATTATTTGAGTATTGGAGGTTCGTATAGCCTACAGCTTATCATTTTTTTAAATTGAATTATAATGATAAATTATTATGTTATTGTTATTTCCCCATGGAAAACATGCTGACGATAAAAATTAATTGTTCATACTTGATTATTCCCAAAATTTTAATTTCTCAATAATGCTTTTTTATTATGTTATTCAGATTCCTAGTTGAAATATTCCTTTTAAAATTGTACAGAAGATGAATAGGCCCATATAATTATGTAATTTTGGATAGGTAATAAAATTTTCAATTTCAAATATTCAAATATAGATTAATGGAGAAGTGTTCAAGTAGGCTAATTAAATTTAGGTTTGAAATCGATCGGATGAAAGTTAACAGATCATTTCAACCGGAATTACCTTAGGCTAATCTTTTGTTATAGTATTCAAATACTAAGCAATTCTAATCCTGTCGATCTTGCATTGTGCATAATTTATTATAATCTACTCACAAATCCGTAGTTGAATCTGTGAAATTCAATGAAATGATCCCTGACTTCACAATACAAGAATACAGTAATTATTTCAGAAAATATTTTTTATCTAAAAAAACGTTATAAACTATTTATTGACCACGATGACTTTTTTTAACGTAAATGACCTTACACCACTGATATAATAGAGCCTTCAGAATACTTTTTCGAGCTCAGTTGAGTTCACAATCATATTATTTCCGCTTAATTGCTTGTGATGACAAATATCAATAATAATATTAATACGCCTAAAAGCCTACATCAAATAGTAAGCTTTTAAAGAGGCCCAGTTCCGCCTCAAGAGAAGCACTGGATTAACGCCTCAGTTATAATGACTGAAGGACATACATGCTTGTAGCAAACATTGCAGTTATATAGAAAATACATCAAGAAATTTCTTAAAAGTAGGTACCTAACTCATAGCCTATCCTAGCCATTTTCAATTCTCTTGAAATAAATTTTGTCCAATAATAATTTGGCCAAAATAAATATCCCGCAATAATTTTGATGTGCCGGTACTATACCACTGTTGATGTTTCACAGTGTGTGCTGTCTGGCCTTGCAGAGTTCATTGAACCATGGGCGTACGTAGGCAGGGGCAGGGGGGGCAGATGCCCCCCCCCTCTAGAAGTTTACAAAATTTTGGTTTCAATACATTAGAAAATAAAATGAATTAGATAAAAAAAATTATATAATAAAATAAAAAAAATATTATTATTATCATAGAATGAAATAAATTCACAATTCAATTGTAGGTTGAAGATTGCGAAGTCACAGACTCACAGGGGTAAAACTTCCATATCTGAGTCTCCAATTTAATACTGGAGAAGATAATTAATAATTCCTCATCTTGACTCATTATTAGTAAGATTCTCAGATGAGAATACGCTTTTTTATCTCTGTCACTTTTCCATCCTTTGTAGGGTTAGTCAATGAATCGGAAAAATTTGAAGAAGTTACTAATGTGGAAAAAATACAGCGATCCACTGTACAATGAGAGAAATAAAGTATTTTTTCTAGAAATCAATTGTTCAATTCTAAACATCAATTTCTCATGTTTTTATAGATTTGCATCATCACCTCATTTTCAGACGTGTATGTTTAAACAACTTTGAAAAAACTGAAGAAATATCTAAAAAACTAGATGAGAGTACGAAAACCTTCGAACCCTTCAAAATATTTCTTTTGTTCAACAGACAATACTCCAAAGTTCACGCAAATCTGTCCAACAACATGCTCTATGCTTTGAAATGAAGGACGATTCGCAAATTTTATATCCAGAAATTAATATTTTCCATTATTGTCCAATACAATACATTTAGAAGTACATTTTTTCTTCATATTCATGACTAATAAATGATGAAATTGATTTTTTTTTCTTGAAGAGTTGGTGACTTATTCAAATCTTTCTGTTTTACTTGCTAACTCTCTATATGCTCAAATGTTACTCCAGAGAATTGAAAAAAAACATTTTCAATCTTCAATGGAGTTTCATGACCTAGAATCCATTACTGCGAAGTTATAGCTGTGGTATTATGTATTTGAATGGAAAAAAATTGAAGAGTTTAAGGTAATTGTAGCAGCTAATTTATTGGAGCTGAATAGCCATACAATAGTGTTTCAGAACTTCCTACCAATATTTTAGATCTAGGTGAGAAACATACTACAGTTTCTAAATACAGGGTTCGCCAATGAAGTGGGACGATTTGAGTAAGCAACAGGTTGTTCAAGAAATTGTATTTTTGTAATTTTTTAATCATAAATAGAAAGTAGAAATGTAGCCATTCAGTTTACAATCAGTCAAAAATAATTTTTTTGAATAATTATAACACCTTCCAAATGTCCTCCATTGGAATCTATGCACTTTTGCAGCTGGGCCTGAAAGAAACGGGTAAATTTGCTGTAACTTTGTGCGTTACATCGAAATGATTCATAACTTTCTTACACCAGAAATCGCCCGTTTTCCATTGAATGAACAAACAAATAGGACAACAAGCCAAACTGCGATAATTGCCATGAATGCTGTAAATGTTTTGTTTCCAAGCCGCGTCATTTCTCGAAACGGGGATATCCCTGGCCCTCTCGCTCTCCAGATTTATCAACTTATGACCATTTTCTATGGGGCTACTTAAAAACGAGTGTTTATCAAAGCGATCCACCCAGAACTATCCCAGCTCTAAAACAACGGATTCGAGATGAGATTGGAGGAATACCACTCAATATGCTGCGAAATGTCGAGGGAAACTTCCAGGCCCGGCTGCAAAAGTGCATAGATTCCAATTCTACATTTGGAAGATGATAAAGTCAAAAAATGATTTTTCACTTATTGTACACTAGATGGCTAAATTTCTTCTTTATATTTATGATGAAAAAACTACAAAAATACAATTTCTTAAACAACCTGTTGCTTATTCAAATCGTCCCACTTTATTGGCGAACTCTGTATTTTGAAACTGTCCGAAGTTTAGGATACCTTATTGTTGACTGGTATTTCGAATCAAGTAATATTGTAGAGAATGAAATTTTGATGAATCAGCTCGGTTGCCGTCTCTTCTAGGACGCACCCAAATCTCACAAATCAGGATTTCAAGGAGACACAACAGACAATGAAGGCAGTTTTGAATAGATTGCTTGTCTTTTGAAGGATTGTTTAATTGTTTGTCTTGAGAAAGTAACTAAATATTTCTTCTGAAATTAATCGAATTCTAGCTATTTGTGAGACAATCAACAGGTCTTTCAAGAATAGAGCCAGGAGAGAGACCAATTTGAAATTTTACATATGATTACAAGTGATGGCCATCTTAGCTCTCCTATATATGACTGAAACCTGGGTAGGTAACGAGAAATAAAGAATAGAAAAAGTTACAAGTGGCTAAAATTCAATTTTTTAAAGCAGTAAAGAAGATAAAATTTGGAATGTTTAAATAAGACAGGTACTCAACACATTATCATTGAGGCAGAATAAACAGACCTGGAAAAATCAATATTCAATGGATGGAACCAGTCAACAAAAAGGGGTACTATTTCCATCCCTTAGAAGTTGAAAAATTGAGTTCTCTCCGCTCATATTTTGATCATTATCTCAATAACCACCAAACTGGTTTTATTGAATTTCTCAGCTATTTTTCAAGGATTGACCACTTTAATACTCTCTTAAGGCCCCAAAAAAATTATAAAATTTATAGAGGAATGTAGGAATGTGAAAACATAGATTCAGGCATTTGGATGTGTGGGCAATTGAGAATTTTGGGACAGTTTCAAAATAATATGTAGATATGTTTCTTACCCAGGAACAATGCATAAGATTATTGATAGGGAGTTTTGAAGCACTCTTTATAGCCTAGTTATAAAATGTTGATAAATTTATTTAAACAAAACTAGTTTTTAAATTAGTTAGGGTACTTCTATTTGTATCTAAAGAGTTTGGAGCAGATTATTATTCAATATTTTAGTTAGACTACCTATTATAACTTTGTACCATGCTTATAGATTTTGGTATTTTAACAATTTTTGAACAATTTCGAGGGAAGACTCTTAATATGCAATGCTTCCTAAGAAGGGAAATACTGTTTCAGGAATTACAAACACCTGAAAGATTGAACTTGCTTTAAACACTCAGTGAACAGAGATATTGAATCACAATCAAACTTTGTGATGAAATTATTTGAAACAAAATGTGGGGCTTGTTAGTACAAAAGACCTAATCTCACTTAACTTCATGGAAATTTAATCACCTAAATCACAAGTCATCCAAATTATTTGCAATATTATGTTTAATTTATTTTTATTCTCAACTTTCATGATAGAATGTTTTGAACTGAACAATATAATGACTGACCCCCCCTCTTTCTATGAGGGGGCCTAGAAAGAGAGGGGTGGGGGGGTGATCGCCGTGAACGGGGAAAATGGCTTGCCACCCCCCCCCCCTGGAAAAATCGTGCGTACGCCCTTGCATTGAACTATCAAACACTCATTAGTCACACTGATACTATCATCTTATTTGAGAATAACTCATCAGAAAAGAAAGTACCTAATCGATTTTGAAGAAATACAAAAAACACCAACCTGAAGACAATCTATTTTTCAAATAATTTAGGTAACTTAGTGAAATTATACTCACGATGAACAATAGATAATTAAGAATTGCAGACAATCCGTTCTCAGTGGATGCAGACATGGTGGCTTGGAATGAAAATGAATTCAATAATCCTACTCAGGTCTATCAAGTTGGATGTTGATTAGTATGGGAGTCAAAGTTCATATGAAGTAAGATTATCACCATACAACCTATATATATATATTTATTTGAAAGTGCTTAACCTCGCGTGATGACTTTTAGGAGTCGAATCACTTGCATCTAATATTCAACTTATAAACTAATTATTATTGATAAATATAATTTTATAACAATATTTATAGTTATAACAAGCTGGTTGGCTGATTTTCAACAATCAGGGAAATTATATAACATCATTTTGCAGCAAATTATTAATTACAAAGATTGTTGATTTTTTTGCTAGGAAGTATAGACTAGGCCTACTGTATTGATAAGAGTATTTTTTTTTTACTGAATTGGAAATATACAGTATTTATCATCAGCTTCATTGTTTCCGTAAAATCCTACAATCTTCATGCTCTTTGAACTAAAATATTTTCAAACCTATTATGGACCAGTTACAGTAGATAAGTGTGTGAACATGATCGACAGGTTGGCATCAAAATTTTCTCAGCGACAAATAAATAATGTAGGAATACCGGTTCGGTATCTTTACTTTTAAGTTAGCTTATAAAATAATAATAATATTATTATTATTTTAGTTAGCCTATTACTGATTCGTAGGTCGGGGTCCAGTAAAACCTCCATGTTTTTTATTGCGGCTTGGAAGAAGTAGTGATATCAGTTTGAAGTAAGATAAGGCTTTCACCATACTTCCTCGAAAATAAAGTATTCATATTCGATTTTTACCAGGCTATTGTTCTCTTTCAATATCTAACAATTATTATTACTCTTGAATTGATTAATATGTTTTTCCGATTCCTCAAAATTGATACTGTATTCGTTATTCCTCATTTCGTTACGTGAATTTGCAATTCGATTGAAATACGTTATTTAAAATATAATTAATATTTTGCTGCAATAGGCTCCAGCAACCTGGCAACATTTGCCTTGATAATATTTGAAGTGACGAATAACCGAGAAGTTATTGTGACAACAACACGATTTCTGTGACAAGTTAATAACGTTTATGACTTTTTTATGTGGTGATGCTCACATGCGCTATAATTGGCTTGTGTTTGGGTAATAAAGTAGTGATGTTGATGATGATGATGATGAGAGATGAATGGATGGTATCTTCGAGGAAGTATCATGGATGCCTTATCTTACTTCAAACTGATGATATTACTACTTCTTCTAAGTCGTAATAAAAGATAAATATGGAGAAGAAATAAGGTTTTACTGGACTCAGTCAAACGAATCAGTAATCACTGAAAGTAGATTACTGGTATTCCATTATTCACTTGTCGCTGAGAGAGAACAGTTTAAGGTGATGGTGTGCTTCTGCCTTCTAAACACCATTTCTGTAACTATCAATCGGAGAACAGGAGTTCAGACTGCGAGTAGAGCCATACTGATTCCTCAGAGTAAAACTACCATCAAATAATCCAATTCCAATATAATTAATTTGAATATTGACAAAACGTGAACTTTTATCTCTATCTATAAAAACAAAAAATAGAACTGACTGACTGATTCATCAGCAGAACTAGAAATTCACAGCCCAATAGTGACTTAATGATTTGGTTTGGTAATGCACCAAATACAATCAAATTTGGCAGAGATGTTCACTTGTTCGGTTGACGCGTGCTAAGAACGGAGCATTGAGACTTTGAGCGGCAGAACTAGAAATTCTCTGCCGAATAGTCAT
Source organism: Sogatella furcifera (assembly GCA_017141385.1). Taxonomy (NCBI): domain Eukaryota; kingdom Metazoa; phylum Arthropoda; class Insecta; order Hemiptera; family Delphacidae; genus Sogatella; species Sogatella furcifera. The sequence goes on from CM029548.1 coordinate 39,503,741, forward strand.
TCAATGATTTGGTTTGGTGATGCACCAAATACAATCAAATTTAGCAGAGATGTTCACTTGTTTAGTTGGACCTTTAGACGTGCGCTATAAGAACGGAGTTATGATACCTCCCAAGGACGTGCCCAATATTTGCGTTTTTCTATACGTTTTCTTAGCTTTTTTCAAGAACCAGTAGGCAGGAAATTTTTAAATTGCCACTTAAACTCTATCCCATAAAACCCTGTTCAGTGATATGATGAGGAAACAAATCCATTTGAATGGAATTGCATGCGAGCGAAGCAAAGCGAGAAGCGGTCTTTTTGACACTGCTGACACCTCCGGTGGTCCAGGGGATGGAGCCCAGATGGAAAAGGCGAGCGGAGCGAGCATGCCGGCTAGTTATTATATTTTTATCTTGATAAGAGAAATTGGGTTTAATAAAGCCTCTCTATTCTAATTCTCTTACACAATAGATGTAATGTATGTGAGATACAAAAGGATGAACATCGAGCAATCGATATTATTGTGAAACTGCTGAAAGAGTTTGTTTCTAAACATCAAATCTGGTTTGAGACTTGAGAGGATTTCAGATACCGCGATAAAAACGCGAACCGGTATTATTAAGTATTTCCTAGGTCTCTCTCCCAATCGGCAAGGCCACGGCCAGTTATGCACGGATACATAATTTTACGGTTCTTCCGGTGCTACTACTTTATTTTTCAACAAACTGGTAGATTGACTTTCAATTTCAATTAATTCTAAAGATAGCAACGAGTCATGCATTAATTTCGAAAATCAATACAAGACTTCACAATTGTAGAATTATATGAGACTAGTATTTATCATCAGGCAGTATAATCACTTAATTGGGGAGGTTTAGGTACCGGTAAGTGATAATGACAAAACGAGCTGATCTCGAATCAGTCCAAAATATAATCATGTTTTAGAGTGTTTACCTACATACATTTCATGTTACAAGTCCCTCTCAGCCTACGCTCCACGTTATACTCGTACATCATTGCTTTAAACATTGATTAATAAATAGATAAAAAGCATCCTCTCAGTTTACCCTTATTCAGATGAAGTACCATGATACTTATCTGCTGATGAACATTCATGATCATAAACTCATTTCAAAGACTGTTTCTGATTGTAAATTCTAATTAGAGAGAGGAATGCACGATTTGTTAAAAAGAATTTGAGTGATGGAGTGATCGAAAGAATCGATCGATTAGAAAGAATTTGATCAATTTTAAGTGTTACTTGTATATGAAATGAGATTATAGTTCATCAAAAATCTTATCTACAGAGAAAAATTGGGTATTTGTTTCCTTAAAAACTAGAAAATAATCGATATTGCGGTATTTTTACTTGAAAAATACAAGGTGAAATTTGAATAATACTGCCCTATTAACAAACCAAAAGTGCTTGACATACCTGTTCAACTACAGGAATTTGTAGAATAAAAGCCGCTGGGTAAGTCACTGACCAGCTATCACCATTTTGCTAAAACTTCACAAATAATAATTCTGATCACACGATAAACCAGAGTCACTCTTCAACGATGTTATCGCGAAAACAACTGCGGGCCGAATATAACCAACTAAACTAGTGATTGAGTGTGTTCTCAATTTTAGAGGAAATGAGGAAGAGCATCAATGGGATTGTTTGTGTAAAAATAATTGTGCAAACGTACAATTATTGAGCGAATGCATAGCTCGTAAACAGATAGTGTTTATGTTTCAATCGTTTGTAATTAGCTTGCATATTCCGAACATCTTTTTTGTAATAGGACTATGATTTCTTCTCACGGTTTTACTCTATCTCTTTCTCTCACACACTCGCTCTTTCTTTCTTGCACTTACACTCACTCTTTCTTCTCACCTTGAAAACTTGGAAATAAATGTTTTCCTAATTGCTAAAGAATCATATCCATATGCATATAAATCTCATTCATTTATTTTCAGATAAATATTTCCACTTCCTAGGAGCTTAACTACTAGGCTACTAGGTTCAGATAAAATGGTACAGATAAACATGCATGATATAAAAGAAGTATGTAACATCTTGCTGGCAGGCTCGCTTCGCTTGCCTTATCTGCCTTGTCAGGGGACTCCATCCTCTGGACCCCCGGCAGTGTGAATGAGAAAACAGGCTAGCTTTGCTCGCCAGCAAATTCCATTAGAACGAATTTGTTCTGGTCATCGTCACTCAACAGGGTCTTTCGGGCTGATTAAACATTTAAATTACCTCATCTCATCCTGAGTATGTGATTTGAACGTATTTGATTCTGTCGTTTCTGAGAAATCAGCATTATAACGCAAAGAAAAATTTGGAAATTCCTTACATATGACGTAATCTAAGAAGGATTTCAAAATTTTTTGAACAAAAAATTTCTAGACCTATAATCCTCTAGATTTATAATATTTAACAGAAGAATGTAATAATTATAGAATACGAACTTTCAACATTCATTTCCAATTGGTTCATGAATGCTCTAATGAAACAAAAATACCTATAAATAATCGCAAAATATTGGACTTTCATTTGGAAATTAAAAAACTGTTCTTAGTGTACATCTAAAGGTCTAACCAAAGATGTCATTCAAACGAAAATGCCATGATATGAATGAGTGCCATTTAGCAATAGATAGATTAAATGGCTAAGGTGCTAGATATGCAACCCGCGATGATTCTTCAACTTGTTATAGGCTAATCTTATAAGGGTTTCAATAAGATTTTTAAACAAAATTTCAAGAATTAATCTGAACCTGACTACCAAACTCCTACATTTTCTGCCGATTGGTTCTCGAAAAAGTTTGTATGGAAAGTTTCATCGATTACCTGTAGAGATTCATTGGGGATGATAAGTTCAAAATCAATTAACACGCATCTTAATAAATTCTTCTTCCTCCTCTTAGCAATATTCTCAATTTCTAGCAAAGCGTACATAAAGATTTTTAAAGTAGTATTTTATCAATTGAATAATGCATATACCCTCTTGTTAATTAGTTCCAATTTATGGAATCTATTGCAACATTTTCGATTCAATACGTGATCCACATAATATCGACACAAAAGAATGTTTTCAATTCCCAGCAGAATGAAACACGCTCCACTAATGAATAGGTAGCCTACTTGTTGATTATTGGATTCCTAGCCATCAGCAGACTTCTGCAAAATTGAATTGACGATTTCGAATGAAATATTACTACAGAAGAATTGCATTGGTTAATTTTAAATGGATGATACCGATTGACATCAACGATTCAATTTCTCAATGCAGCGAAATGTAGGCCTATACTATAATTTCATGGTCATTCTTTTAGTCACATGACAAATAGTAGGAATATAGGATTTCACGTGGTTGCCGGTAAACAGTATAGTATAAGAACTACGTTTGTTCGATCTTAAGTTGAATTGTGCAGTGTGAGTAGATGCTTCTTCATTCATAATCTCTCTGTCACTCATTCAATATAAAGATATAGACAAAAACAAGTTCTCACCGAACCCAACAATGCGTGAAACAATAAACGCTGTTGTTACGACGCTACATATGTCAATAAACAGTCCGTCATTTGCTTGAATGTTGTATTGTACTTGGCTTACGCATTAACGTTTGTTTTATATTGTTAAAAAACAATAGACTTGAATGTTATATTTCCTCTTGTGTTGCAGCAAGTCTTCTTTGTCATTTCTGTGTAGAAGTCTCAAGTCTGAAAAACTTTTGATTTTCCACTTCAAAGTCTACTAAAATTTATCCCTTCCAACCATTTGTTTTTTAAATTTCCGTTTGCCTATTCATTTTACTCCCTATAAAGGTAGCTATGCTATTGTTTTATCAAGATGACAACTATTTTAAGATAAATGTAATATTTATCAAAACATTGAAAATTAATATCGTTAACGTTATCATAACGTTATTGACATTCAGGTGCGGCGATTATATTCGTACAGTACCGGTAGTTGAAAGTGGTTCGGTAGTAAAAATTTGCTCTGTAAGTTTATTCTTTTCTTTCTATCCTAGCTTTCTAGCCCAGTTACTCATTATTTATAAAGTTTCTCAGTTGCTCATAGGTTACTTCTAAAGCTGACACACACACTCTTATACCAGTGATCATCAATTTATTTATTTTTTTTGCATCTCTAAGCATAGAAATATACAATCACCAAATAAAAATACAATGTTCTGCATGCCTCAACATTGATAATGGAGTAAGTTTGATAATAAGCTATGAACTCATGAATAGAGTCAGAATTTCAATTATTAAATAGATTTTGAATCTATTTTAATTTTTTTAATATATTAAAGAACTCTTTCTCAAGTACAAACCTGAAAATCCATCTCTTCATTTCTTCAATTTTCCTCTCAACAACTCATTTATAACATCCAATCAATGATTTCCGCAGACATGTTCAAAAAGAGAAGTACTTTTCAATAGGTCCGGAAAAATGTGATTTACGATTGTAAAAAACAAAGTCCTTTTCCTTGCTTAGCTACCATCATCTTCTCACAATCCGGTTCTAGTACACACAGTTCATTAGCGTCGTAGCAGTAAGTTAGTAAATACAACACCCCACGTTACCTTGAAATGAACTTGGCCTTGGTGACTATTTGTAAGTCCTCGTAAACTTTCCTACATAATTATTCATTCGGAAATCCACTTTTTTTATTTTTATCAAAAGCCAACCATTTCCCTAATAATTTAAGCATATGTCATCTTTTTTCTCTTGATAAATCTCTACTTACAATCAGCTTCAGTTCATTAATCAGCGTCATCAACAAGATTCTTACCAATAAAAATAATACTCATAATTGTTGTGATGAGTATGCTGATAAATTCTGGTCCTTTTATGAACTAAGGTATAAGAAGCATGCTTTCCGAGAATTGAGCCTATCCCTGTTTGTCAAAAGTTACTTTAGCGTACGGTTCGGAACAAAAAAAGTATTTATTCTCAGTTGAGAATAATTTATCTCTGGCGGCTCGTACCCACGGAACAGGCGAAGTGTCCGTATCTTCTACTGCACAGCAATCCACGTGTTTCGTGGGCACGAGCCGCCAGTGACATTTACCTACAATTTGAAAGAATTGAAGCTTGTATAATTTTTCATAAGTGATTTTCTAAGTGAATTTTTAGGTGATAAGGTCGAAGAATCACAATGTTTTCATGGAAAATCATGAAAAAATCCTATTTCCAGGGTTTTCATCATTTTACACTGATTAATCAAATTCATCAATATCATTTGATAAGTGGTCGATCTTATATGAGTCAATATTCATTCTTATTGATATCAATCATGTCATTTGTTCTACATTGTTGAGGTGTTGAGGATATGAAAACAAGAAACAACAAAATGATCCGAAATCACATTGATTTTTCATCCAAGCAGAGGCTCAGGATGGTGATAAATAATTGATAAAAGAGCCAGAAATTATTCTTGCTTTTTTCCAAGATCAGCATAAATCTCATTCACAATATGAATTATCAGATGGTGCACAACAAAAGCGAGGTTGAATACATAAATGACTGAGCTAACAATATAGCTATTGTTCTAATTCAGAGAAAAGCGCTGCTTGTTCCTCTCTAGGTATTTTAATAACTATAATCTGAAGTGTAGGCTTTTTTATAAAAATTCAATTAAAATTATTATAAAGCTGTGTATTAACCCACTTCAACTCACCCTTATGAAAATGTAGCAGTAGGTTTTCGAGTACTCCTTTTTATATCCCATTTTGTAAGAAGGCGCACTTTGTGTAGTTTACAATCACTTATTATCACTGAATAAAGATAAACGTGATAAACGAGGCCCGAAATGATTCCGAATCGATCGATTAGCCTATTGTTAAAACGCGCGTACTGAGTCTTGTTTTTGGGATTTATGTTGATTCAAGCACGATGCTCAGACTCAAGCTACGCGCGCACAACTACCTGCTACTCAACATTCTCACGCGTGATTCCAACGCCGACTGACTAACTCTGAGTTATTGTGTGCTACACGACTGGATGATGTCTTCGAGGTTAACTGGGCCTGCAATGCATTCAACAAGAGCACATCAGGTAGCGTGCGATGCCAACTCAATCTAGACAAAGACATTCGATAAGAATATTACAGTATTACGTATGTGGTGGATAATTTGGAATACTTGTAAATAACTTGTTTTTGTATGTTTTTGTTCGAATTTTAATAAGTACCTTATCAAGGAAGTAGTTATGAGACTGTACAGTTGCATTAGTTTCATTGGTAAGGTCTCAAATGAGAAGCGCGCATACGGAGAATCATGTTTTGCACTAACTTTTATTCATATAACAATCGATGATAAATAGAAAATTTGAAAAATGAATAAACTAAAAAAGGACTATTTAGTGTATTAGACAGATTAAAATTCATGCACGGATGCGCATACATTCAACATTAACATTTAACTTTCTTGTCAAAACCATTTCGACCTTTCTCAATTTTTGAAGAGAATTAATTGTTAAAATTCTGGACTCAAAAATAATTCATTATATAATTACCATTGTATCTCGCAAGAGTTGTTGTTGTTATCAATAAGCATCAAGGATTTCCATATCATAGACGTTTTTCAAATAATACACTTTTCATTCTCACTATACTCAATTTGAACACTATATTTATCGATATTTTGGTTAATATCGTGAACTATATAGTTTGTAAAGAAACCTATAAGACCAGCTTGAACGGATGGTTATCGTGAGTTGGATTCTCCAATCTTTTAAGGCAAGGTTTAAAGTATATTCAAGCGAAGTTCAAAGCTAAACTAACTGCGAGATCTTGGTTTAGTTTCCTTGTAGTGAAAACTTGATTTAGTTGGATCTTCCACTAGGTGAGTATTGATTTGAATAAGAACCAGGGAGGATAATAATTCATCTGTAGACAAGTTATGATTTTCATTTTAAGCCCATATACAGTAAACTGGTATTGATTTTATTTCACAAGTTTTGAATAAACAGTAAACACCGAGGTTTATAGAATACTATCCTATACACCTTGATTAAACACTACTATGCTTTCTTTTAATGAATATCAATGAATATTGCTTGTCTCATTGCGGATGAACTATTAAACTGATTAGAATATTATTCAAGATTAAAAACTACTTCCAAGTCAGAGAGTGATCTATTCCAATCTTATAAATTATAACCGTCCATTCCAGCTTAAACCTGTTATTATAGAAGTTCTCATTGAACTCTAATATTATTGAAGTTCTCGTTGGACTTCTCCTAAACGACTATATGATAACTGTAGAAGGCATCCATTATCCTCCAATATTCTAATAACGTAGAATGATATCGAGTTCATGAAACATAGGAGACAATCTACTAAATAGATGTTGAAAAAATTAAATATTTATGTCCTGGAAGAGCTTGACAACTGAAAATAATTACTACTTTCCAATTTGTAAAAAAGTTGTAGTGAATAGTGAAGTGATTAAACGGTAAACCATTTCCCTACTCCTCCCACTACAAAAGCTGTAAGATCAGTCAATCAAATTTTCCGTTCCTCACTGTTGATGAAAAATAATGGAAATTGTCAATAGTTAGTATTCAGAGAATTTATTATCAAATAAGTTATTCAATTGGGTACCATAAATTTGATGAACAATGAACATATTCTATGTTTAGTGTGAACAATTATCATGATTTCAAGAGCATGCACATTCTGCAGCTGTAAATAACTATTCAAAATTCAAGCCGAGAGATTGACACTCGTTATATTCTATCTTCCTTTCATGATCAGTCAATCAAAACGAGTCTGGTAACGGTAATAAGTCAGTAACTGGCTTATTCAACCATTATCAAGCCAGGCCCAGAGCTGTTCTCAAATACTGCAATATTTCCAGCGTGGTAACCAAAAATTATGTCTGAAAGTCTCTAGATTATTATGCAGACAAGCTACAGCAATGAGTGTGAGTCCAGCTTAGGTTATAGTTAACTTATTGGAAATCAGAAATTTGTCTGTTTCATTCCAATAAATTTCTTTCAAATGTGATGTATCATCCGCTCTCTAGCACAGACTCATACAATCTCACTTCTTCGTACCTCTCGCATAAGATTCCGAAGAGAGGAAGAAGAAATGAAAGTGAAAGGAGAACTTTCCGGTTGGACAAGGTGCTCTGCTTATCTTATGCACTTGACCGTCAAGTAGTGAGAGTGCTTCCTTGAGGAATCTTCAACAAATGAATGTTGTAATCGATCTATAGTAAACTCTTCAATGTTTTCCTAGTTCCTATGATGGGAATATTACAAGGTCATCCACACAAAAATTATTAGAAAAGAACTTTTTCACACAAAAGTGGAACAGAACACCACGATTAGCTCGATCCTGAATTTCCGATTCCTACCCTGATCCCGCTGGCATGGATGAGGTATAACAAGTTGAAAAACAATTTTTACTAATTCAAGTTTTATCAAAATTTATTCTGTTGTTCAATTAAACAATAATCTGGCTGGTACAATATGTACGTTTCTAGATCGTTATTGCGCTACAATATTAATCGTAGTAGTATTTTTGTGTTTAGGGCTTTGAAATAGTGAGAAAAGTTAAAATAATTTCAAATAAGAATGAAGTTCTCCTTGATTTCAATGGGAATTTGAGTCAATGTTTAAAATTTTGTAGTAAATTAGTGAGAAAAGATGTGATTAATTTTCTCAAGATTACGTAAGCCCCAATTCAAGTGCTTCAATTATTAATTCAAGCCCCAATTCAATCTTTTCAATCCACTAATATAGAGTCCAAATCAAATCAAACACTAAGGCACAATCAGCTATCAGTACATATTCGATGGATGGAAAAATAGCTCTACGTTACGTTATGACTAATGTATACCAACAAATCAAACTCGCCGAGAACACAAGAGGTGTTTGAACACTTGAATTATCAACTCCGCTGAATTATTATCATCAATCAAGGTATTGATTGACGATCTTTGACGTAAAACCAATAATAAAGATTTGTTTTTGCTAGGAAAGTCGCTTATTTAATCAAATGAAGGACGAATAGTCTAATATAGCATACGAGTACCATACCAGGAAAAATATTCGCCCATTGGTTCAATATCCAATACATTAAACTTGACTCAGTGACTAGGCTATTATTCCAGTGGCTCATGCTGCTTATCAAATTGAATAGGCTACAAACTTTTTCACAAGTCATCAGAGAGGAACAAAATGAGCATAGTACCTGAAGAGTTGGTAGTTTATTAACCTTGGTTTTAGACTTCTGATATTTGATTACCCGTATAATCAACAATTAAACTCATGTAGGTTATCGTACGTGGAACGACAAAACCGTCTTCGCAATTGTTTTTACTCTTGCATAGTTCTTGAATTTTGCTCTTTAATTTTCTTTTCAAATCTTCTGTATCATCTTTACTAGCATTTCAATACTTCAATCGGAAATTTCATTATCAATAACCTTGATCTTGAGAAAAAACTTTATGAATAGTCCAAGTGCTTTTTATTCTCTATGAGCTTTCAGAACAATCTATCAGATCAAGCAAACGATCTTTACAGTCTACTTCTTTGTATTGCATCCTCTTATGATATTAATAATAATTATCACACTCTACTCTACAGAAGAGCTTAGACAACCACAATTACATAGCGCTTCTTTTAGATCTTGATTGTAATATAATTGATTTAAGAATAGACGCTATTGAGACGTATTAAAACATTTGCGTAATTCATAAAGGCCGGTGAAAGATTTATGTTAATATCATATCAAGGTAATAATTCACTTATTTATGCGCACAGTTTAATAATAACCTCCTCATAGTAACATTCAAATAAGTACCTTCATTAGATGGTAAAGTGAATAAGAAATCTAAATCTTGGTTGAAAAGTAAATTAAAAAAAACAAGAGACAATCCCCTCTCTTGTAAAATAATAATTTTCGGCATGGATATAAAATAATATTATATGTACTTTCGAGAATTGTGAATGGATGTAGACGAATTGCTAAGAATATACTCGTAATATTATATCAGCAAGACTGCCCGCAACAATACGCCTATTATTAAACTGAGAATGGATAATGTGAAAAGTGAAATCAATATAACTCTTGTCGCTGATAACTGCTTTTATTTTATGATCAAGGTTGAAACTATAATAGAATCTGACCAATTTTCCAAGTGGAATTTCCTGCAAGTCAAGCGATCTCTTAACTATTCTAATAATGTGTGGAATTCAATTGAACATTTTTATCCACTTTTTAATTTCCCTGCTCATGATCTCAATGGGAAAGTGCTGAAAATGGAGGAATCGTTTTTGGTTTAACTAGACTCGAAACATACGAAGACTCAGTGAAGCACATAAAAATGAAGTTTCTATTACTGTAATCGATAGCCTTCCATTGATTTCTCAGAAGTTTTAAATCAATCGAATCTCAACTTTGATGGTCATTGAATTGTTAGTATAAAAATTTCCATTGTGAAAAGTTGTAGAATCTTTCAAACAATAGAGCATTGGCTGAACAATATTGACTTTTATTATATGTTTCTTCGTAATGAATTTAATCTGGAAAAATAAACAACACCATATAAATGATTCCCAACTCAGTCTTATATATTTGTTTTAAATGGATAAGTGCGGATATCACGAAGGAGTGTAAACAAATTTGATAAGTAAAGGTCATCAATCAGAAAAAGGTGAGGTAAATCAGACAATTATAATTATGTACACTACAGCCGATATCACCACTATAGTCAATGTCATCACTAGAAAGTATTAAGGTATTTGCGCGTTATCAGTAAAAAATTCTTATTTTAACAAATTAATTTTTTATAATTATTCTTTGGATAGAGAATCTCAACTGAAAAGTGACATGCAGATAAAAATCTCAGAAATTAAATTAAGTCAATGTCACGATTTTTACCACACGTCAAAATGTGTTTGATTCTGAGAGATTTCTTGACTATAGTAACACTAGTACCTATATGATTAATCTCTATACAGGGTGTTTCAGGAGGAATGTGCAATACTTCTCAGGCTGATTCCTTACACCAAGTAGACAAAAAAAGTTCTATGGGACCAACCCCCCAAAAACGCTTTGTTACCGAGATAACAATGGCGGAAAATTGAGATTTTACAAAATATATTAATTTTTCTAATTTTTTAGAGGCTTCACTGAGGTTCTAAAATGATCAATTCCTATGTAAAATTAGCTGAGGAATTCAATAAAACCAGTTTGAAGTTTGTAATTTCAACGTTTATTGAGATAATTGAAAAAATATGCTAAAAAACTCCATTTTTTCAACAATAATGGTTATAACTGGATAAGGAATGATAAATGATAAGGGGATGCGGTTTGTCCCAGTGATAGAGAGCGTCTAATCGGTGAGATTAGATAAGCGACGTGCCTCTACCACCACTGTTGTAACGGTGACCGGCTCCTCTGAGTTCAATTCATCAAAAATCAAAAATCGCTTCCCGGTGGTTCGGAACCCACCTAAAGCAGTAGGTCCATTCATCTCTCATCATCATCCTTCCCAATAACCCACGCTCAGACCCAAGAGCCCATGAGGGCATCACCCTCAAAAAAAAAAAAAAAAAAAATTGTATTATTCATCAATGGAAGTTGAAGAGAGTCGGATTCTAAAGAAAAAGTTGAATGGCGGCGATTGTGTAAATCTTACCCAAATCTCAGAAATAGCGATCAAAAATCGCGATTAATGAGATTTTAGAAGACGAATTAGTTTAGTTGTTCTTGACCTTGCATGGATATTTTTTAATCGTTATTTTATCCTTTCAGTTTCATCCTTCGTACATGAATTGAAAGATTAATAGCTTTTTTTTAGTTCTTAAATTTGTCCTCCATTGAGTTGATGCACTTAAGTTGACTGACTTGTTTGCATGAGTAGGCCTACAATTAAACTGCTTGGAAGAAAAAGAAGTACAGTAGTCACTACACATGTAGCCTAGGAAACAGAATTAAATTGTTAATAAAATTATTATTTATCAAAATATACTGTTCAATATTTTTTTCAATAATTAATGAGTGATTCTGAATCACATATCGGAAAATATAGATAAACCAGATAGCAAATTATAATACATAATTAATATATACTGTTAAGGATGTAAGTACGTTGAGAGGAATATATTTTCTTAAGCGAAATGGCACTGACTGACTGACTGATTCAATGGAGGACAAATTTAAGAACTAAAAAAAAGCTATTAATCTTCCAATTCATGTACGAAGGATGAAACTGAAAGGATAAAATAACAATTAAAAAATATCCATGCAAGGTCAAGAACAACTAAACTAATTCGTCTTCTTAAATCTCATTATCGCGCTATCCTAATATCAATATTTCTCAGAGTAATGAACTTTATTTATTTCAATACATGGTTTAACTATTAGATAATTTAAAGTATTATACAAGCGATAAGCGCGTAAGAATAGCTGGCGCGTGGAAAAATAATTAAATTGAACTCAATGGGATTACTTTATAATTGTGAACTGTCTTTGTTACCGTGTTTTCAACGGTTTCCCAAAAAAATTATTGAATGGAGATTGAAAAACTAAATACAATAATCGATTAATCATACTAGTTAATTACTGTAGTCTTGAGCAATTTCTCAACATTAATCACGTTATGTGTGAAAGAATATTATAAAACAACTAGCCGGCAGGCTCGCTTTGCTCGCCTTCTCCGCCTAGCCAGGGGGCTCCGCCCCCTAGACCCCCGACAGTATCAGCAGTGTCAGTGAGTCAAACAGGCTCGCTTCGCTCGCCTGCATGACCTCTGTCAGTGTAAGCTGAGACAAACACGCTCGCTTTGCTCGCCTGCAAATTCTGTTCAGAAGGGATTAAAAACTTATTGAACACAGCATTTCTAGACCTAATCTGGACCTGTTTACCAAATTTTGACATTTTCTACCAATTTATTCTCGAAAAATCCAAAAATAGTAAAAAAATTCCAAAAAATAGTAAAACGCTGATATTGAGCGTAACCTTGGATAACTATATCGGACATAGTTAGAAACTTGATTCAATATCTTCCAAATTAGTTTATCTATAATCTCGCTGAACCATTGAATTTACAGTAAGGATTGGTCGAATCAAGGCGAAAGATATGCAACCGCAAAACATATCCAATTTTGAAAAACTTGATTACTGGCGTAATCTTGAACGGAATTCAAAAATATCTTAACATAACATTTTTAGACCTTATCTGAACCTACCTACCGAATATCAACATTTTCTACCGATTGGTTCTCGAAAAAATTGAGAAAACGCCGAAAAACTATAGAAAAACTTAAATATTTGGCGTATCCTTAAGAAGTTCCTAAAATCCGTTCTTAGCGCGCGTCTAAACGTCCAACTGAACATGCCTGCCAAATTTGAACGCATTCAGTTCAGTGGATTCTTAGTTCTGGTGATGAATCAGTCAGTCAGTCAGTCAGTGCCATTTCGCTTTTCGCATAGATTACTTCTCAGCATTCACTTCCTCTAATCCCATTATTTAAAAAGTTGTCTAGATCAATACCAAATAATTATGATTTATGTTCACTTTCTTCAAGTTTTTTTTTTATTTCCGTTCGTTCAACTTCAATCAATATTACCAATTCAATTGATATAATTGTTTCTTCAAAATTTTTGAAAAATAAAATTATGAGAAGTGAGAAATAAAATTTTCTTCCTATCCAAGGCACAGCACAAAGTAGGCCTCTTCTTTAAATTCTAAATATTTCTCTTCATTATCAACATGATCTCCAGATGAGTGAGAAGTGATAGGAGTGAGAAAAAGAACGAAAAATCAAATAACATAACGGTAAGCTAGAGGTAGGAAGATGAATATTGACATATTATCATCAGCAATTAATAGTTCTATGATTTTTCCGTAAGAAACTCAAGTAACATAGTTTTCTTTAGACATTGTTTTAATTTGTAATCAGTTCTTGAAGAATGAATCGAAAAATACAATACCATACCGGTACGCATTTAGAGAGCGCGTAATAATTTTAATCTTGGCACCAAAGTCTAATTTGCTTTTAGATAATGATGAATATTTTTATGGACTTTGTTTGCACTGAGAGAAATGGATGCTCTAGAAATGTCTAGTCAACACTGAAATATACGTTGAGTTGTAATCTATATTTTGACTGGAAATCATTTCGCGGTCAATGTCTTGGACTATTGTTATGACAATGCATGAGGCATTCTAAAAGGCATACTACAACAATATCATATTACAGTACTATGACTATGAATAACAACAAACTACAGTATTACTATACAGTATACGGTACTATTAGGTTCTATTGTATTGCAGTATTTTAGGCCCACATAGAATACTGCTATTAATGCTAGTAATTACTGTAATGCTATTATTACTGCTAGTAATGAAATACTCTACTAGTAGGCCAGTACAACATTCATTCGCGCTGGCTTCAGGCGACCTAGTTGGTTGGAGAGAATTCCTCAGTGAACCAAGTATATAACTATAAGAATGGAGTTTTCTCGATCTAATACAATATTTTGCTGTTTATCTATTTTTTTCAATTGCCTGTATAAAATTTCAATAGCGTTATCAATAAAATCATTCATGTATAATTAATTCATCCAAAACACATTAATATTGGAAATAGAATATTCCATTGATTAACTCCTACTCATATAATTATCCTGTCTCTATGTCTATACGGTAGTGGTTTATCTTGTTAGCTATCTAATCCAACAAAAAATAAGATGATTGATGGAAATCTCAACAATTTTTTAATTATACAAGGTATTTTCCTTGAAACAATCACTAACAAAGGCCTATCTATCGTCTTTCTATGTTTAAAACTACAACTTTCTACGTCTATAATCTCTTAATCTGACATCTTGCCTACAATTTTATAGAATGTGTCTCAACTTTTATAAAGTATGCCTACACAGTACACATGCAGGATGGGAGCTTCCAATTTCTTATAGCTTCAATAAACTTATAAGAGCAACTGAAGTCCTCATTGCACAAAATTAGTAAGATCATAGCAAGATGAGTGTAGAAAACGTCATCATTTATCATCATCATTCATCAACAGATTTGTGTGATGACATTCCATTCGATCTATTCCAACCATAGATCCATCTATAGAGACTGTATAATCAGACTGATTGTACTGATTCTCTATTAATAGATCTATCCATCTGGATAATAAATTCTATAAAGCAAGACAAAAATCATTCTGTATGGAGAAACAAGGGGGACTAATGAGATTTACTGTGGAATTGCAGCACCTCTAGGCCCTATAGTACCGTATGCGCTTTTCCAGGAAAAGTATCTTCCGTCACGATAAAACGTAGGAACAAAGGCTTCAAGAACTTTAAAATAAAAGGGAATTTTTTTATGAGAAAAGGAGAAATTATTTATCATAGGCTATTTCACAACAAGATTAGTTTAAAGTTTGAATGGTTTCTAGAAATAATTTCAATGGGGTTTTCCAGTAATAGTCGTCACGATAAGAGATAAAAAAATTCTATAGTTCAATATTGTTTCTATTCCAATTATTTTCTTCTGAACTCACCATAATTTATTAGCTATTATCACAGATCCGATAATAATTCGGCGTACAAAAACAGCTTAGTCTTTCTCGGTGAATTTTTTTTCTATAATTTATTGTATTGCCATAATGTAAGAAATATTCTAATTATCATTATGAATATGCGAAGTTGATTATCAACATCAAGGAAGTGTACAGTTCTGAGGTATAACCTGATAATTATATTGATTAATTCTCTCTAATAGTAGGCTATATTTTCCAACAAAGAACTTTAATAGCACCCATTTGTAGGCCTACCAGTGGCGTAACGTTTCCAAACCCCGCCCCCCCCCGCAAAAACAAAGATTCCGGGCCCCCTTCTTCCAAAATAATAAACCCTTTTTCTACTCCCCTCTATTCTCAACACCCTACTTCCTCAATTTCAATTATTCAATTTCTAAAGATGTAAATGTTTCAAAGACATAGGCTAGCTATGTAGGGAAAATTTCATTTAATTATAAAATATTCATGTTTATGAAGAATTATGTATCCAAGGGGGGAAAATAGGATCAAGCCTCTAGTCAAAATTGAGGATTTAATTACGTAAATAAAATATAAATTTGGATTATGAAATCTAGAAAGAATAAAGATAATAATTTATAAAAAAACCTTTGATTTGAAGACTTCTACACTCTATAAACCTACAAGTCAAGTTCAGCAATCACTGCTTTCTGAATTGCACGTTAGCACCTTGTCTCCATAACCTAAACCCCCCCCCCCCTCCAGGTAACTTACGTGATTTCGCACATGTACAAACAAGTACATGCTTGCTTGCGCACTTGTATTGAGTAAGTAGTTTAAATGTAAGTTTATTTTCAAGGATTCAATTTTGAGTTGGATTGATAATATGCCTTTTATTCGAAAGTTATTGATAAAGAAAATTAATTGGGAAGAAATAAACAAACTACATTAGTGCTTATTGCTGTATTTTTGCCAATATAGAAATCTTTCTCTTGATTTATTTCTTCAGAAAATATGTAATAGATCATTTCGTGCTCTCGCCCGATCCATAGGAGCCCAAGTAACTCATTTTTCAGGAAACTTATATTTTATATTCGGGCCCTAGCCCGGGCCCCCCGGAGCCCCGGGCCCCCCCGCGCCACGGGGGCTGCGGGGGTGTACGTTACGCCACTGAGGCCTACGTTGAATTTCTGAATGTTGACAATACTGGTACCAAACGTCCTTCCAATAAAATGTAGAAATATAGTTTGCGTATTGCGTGACAGAAAATATTAATATCATCCAATGTCAAGCGGAATAATAAATTACAGGTTTTAAATATACAGTATCACATGCTCCATTCGTGTACAATATTGAGGAATTGTCTCGCTAAATATTATTGGCAATATTAGAATTACAAAAGACAGAACATATTAATTGATAAGTGGTTTCTGTATTTTAAACTGGGCCTACATCTACAACCATCGATATCGAAAAGGAGGCCTACAATCTAATGGTTTAGTAAGTTAATACTACCGAAAGTTACTCCCTTTTTCGTGCTTTTTGATAATTCTTCAAACCTGAAACGTTGATCCATCTTAACTACAGTGACTATAAAAAACTCTAGTTCTCTTCTATAGTCACTGAAAAACTTCAATATTTCAATATTCCATCACAAGTCTCATTTGTCAATTTATATATTCATATTATAAAAATGTCAATTTATTATTCATAACGATCTACGTAGCCTGCAACATGGAGGAATTTTCTTAAAGGTTTTTAGTGTGACTTTTTCTTTCTCTCTGATAGCCACCATAGCCTAATAATAATTATAATTATTATAAGCCGTCTAACGTATAAATAGAACTGGATGAGGCTCACGAACATAATATTGTAAAGCAGTTAATATAGCCTATTCGACATGGAAATGTTTATCCTGTTTATAATCAAGTTATAGGGTACACACGGTATCGGTTTGATATAAAATTGTTTTCTAATTTATTCATCTACCATTCATAGTTATTCGATAAGCATTTGCAATAATGAAAGGTTTGAAAGAAGAAAAACGGCTTCTAATTAATTTCTTTCGACTCATATTATAATACAAGTGATAGGCCACCTAGAATTAAAAAAACATTCTAATAATAATAATATTCGTGTGGCCTGGCTGGCTCAGGTCTGGTGTCAGAATTTTCAGGTCGCTCCTGATCAATTTCAGGGCCTCTGACATGACTTAACGACTGTTTTTAGGCAGCCGGGACCGACGGCTTAACGTGTCCATCCGAAACACGGGAGAGTGGCCTGAGAAAAATTCCTGGTCTGACCTGGGTTTGAACCCGGGACCTTTGGGATGCAACGCCAGCGCTTTACCCACCCCAAAAAAAAAAAAAAAAAAAAACATTCTATTATTAATAGGTGTAGGACGTTCTGATTCCACGATTTTTATTCACAATTTGTAATCAACCTACAAACAGAAGTATATGAAGGAGTAAGATGTAGTACGGTATAGTAAACCTACACCTTTCGTTATCTTTCACAATTGCGTGTCGTCTCTGAGAAAGTCACTGTCGTCAATCTCAGTCAATCACTGCCAATGAGTGCATGTATTTTTCAATCCGTCTGTACAGACTTTCAACGATATAAATTTTCACACTCGTTATAAATACTCAAGTTCCGGACCAATCAGCGGGAGAATAAGCAATAAGGAATTCGAAATAAAATAAATTCTCAAATTTCCAAATGTATCTAGAATTTATTATTTAAATTCACCCCATGGAATATTACTACTCAAATTGTAGTAGCACACAACTTGAATTATACTTATTATATATTACACTAAGTTATATATTTAGCTAATACTGAAAATTCTATAATATATAATTACTCCACAGCTCATTACTAAACATTCTTGCTAGTTCCGGTTCCATACTCCATAGTGTTCCAAGTATAAATATTGTCGTGCACTACCGGTAAGTTACACTAGACTGCTTACCTTCCTCATAAGACCAGCCATCTTTTCCAGAAGAATGCAACGCCCGTCAAAAGTAGACCAGATAACAGCAGTTAATCGATGAGAGAAAAAGAGATCGATTCAAAGAGAAAGGTGAGCCGGCCTGTGAGGACACTCCGCTATGCGGCAGAGGAGGATCCGTAGCTGGCGAAAGTCGACAGCAGACTCTTTCTTACTGAAGAGACTCTCCTTCCTCCTTGCCACCGGAGGTAACCTGCTCCTCCTTCCAAGTACCGCACAGCACTGCACTCACTCCTACATACGGGGTGATCACTGTTAGTTGTACGCTCACCGAGTGAATCATGTATCAAGAAGAGGCAATGCAGGGGAAAAGTCTTTAGCAAGAGGACAACAAGATCCCAAGAGGGGAGATACATCACAAAGCTATCTTCACCTTCCTTAAGCACGGTTTCACTCACCTTGTAAACAGAAAGCTATCATGTGAAAATATAGCTTGAAATCATAAATCGAACTGATTAAAAAGTTCACCTTCAGGCTCAATCATCAAGTAATATGTACAGGTAGTTGAGGTAGTAATTGAGATTGAGAATCATCTTTTGAATCATCATCAGTTTTTTTATTCATTTTTCCCGGAACCCTAATTAAAAAGGTTTCTAGTGCAATACTCCATCTAATCATTTCAAATACTTATACTAGGATATGATCTAGCATATTCGACTGTATTTCTCCAGTTAAATGAAAAGACAAGACGTTGTCAAACCACTGATGATTTATTAAAAAATCGAATTATAGGTTTCGGTTGTTACACAATCTGGTGAACTGTTTACCAGAGATTGATAATGGTGTAACAACTGAAACCGGTACCTATTTCGATTTTTTAATAAATCAATAGTTAAGTTTAATAAACAATTTACCAGAGATTAATAATGGTGTAACAACCGAAACCGGTATTTCCAGTTTTCAATAAATCAGTGGTTTGACAACGTCTTGTCTTTTCATTTAATATGGATAACTACCACAGTATCACCTTCACAACTACTCAAAAATTGTTTCTCCAGTTACCTCCTTCTCAAAGGTTGATTCTTTTTAGCATTTTGCCAATTATCTCAATAATCAATTAATTTACTAAACTTCTAACATAGAATTTCACAGTTAATATTTCACTTGTTGAATTATTATTTCTCCATTAATATTTTGAGAGATTAAAAAATTATAGATTTAAAGAAAAAAGTAGGCCAATTACTAAGTTATTTTCCGGTATTGTTATCTTGGTAGAAAAACTTTGGGGATGTGTCCAACGTTTTTCACTCTTGGATTGAGAGTGATATGGAGTGGGAAATCAGCCTCAGTAGTTCATCATATTAATTTTAGAACACTCTGAATTCATTTGAAGAATAAGTTAGAAGGAGAGACTTGTCCGGGAAGACGTTGCTTGCTTACACTGGGAAAACTTCTAGGACCAGCTCTGCTCTGACAGTTGTAGGTCTATTTCAATCAGTAATGATAGCAAATAACCCTATTCAGATCAAATACACTGAACAGTTTCCATGATTTAATATTTTATTGCGTGAAGTAGCCTGATACAGATTTTAAAATGTAAACTGAACTAAATTTTCGTATTATTTTGATTTGCACTTTCAGTTTCATTTCGGAGCTTTCTGGATTGATGAATGAATATGCACTGATGAATAATAATAATATAGAAGCCTGCAGTCAAAAACAATAATGATAGTGTTGATCGTTGATGAGTCGTATAAGGCATGCAACTGCGGTACTTTTCCCGTTAGGGCACAGTTCTTGAGTAATGAGTGTTTTCGATTTTGATTTTTTTCTATCAGTGCTATTGAAATAATCAAACTTTGATCAATGCTACTATCAATGTAGCTCATGTGTAGTTTGTTGATAGTGCAGTGATTTACACTTCAAATTTGAAAGGATAAGTATTATTTTTTCGTTCTAGAAATCAAACTCAAGTAGGTAAAGCAATGTGTTGAGCAATGAAAAAGCATTTTGATTTCCAATCCGAAAGATATTAGCATTATAAGCTGTCAATTTTTTCCATTGTTCGATCGAAACAATCGTCGACAAGAATTGTCTCCTTAATCCAAGTAGAATTATCATCTAACGAATGGCTTTTCGATATTTCACTGGTATTTGAGACTTCAATATCATTGTGAGATTTACCAGCCAGTGGATGATAATTAAGGCCTTCTTTGAAATGCACAGCGGCTGTTTGTGTGTATCTAGACATCCTCATACGTCCAGCTCTGGTAGGAAAAGAGGAATTTACTGGGGATCTCTGATTCATGACTGGTTCGTTCCCCAATTCAGAGACAATCCATGTAGAAATCATCTCGAAAAAATGTAAAAGAAAAGCTACAGCGGATGTAATTGACTGGAAATATGGACAAATTGAATTAGTTTCACACAACTTGATGAATGAATTTCTTTCAATTCTACATCAATATTAATAATTTTGAGTAATATATATAGGTACAGATGAAAAGGTCTAAAGTCAAAAGTGTAATGAATGAGTGTTTTTTCGCTTTTATGTAACTGATTAGGTACCAAGAATTCTAGAATACATGTAACTATTATAGGCTATTCAAGTATTAGTGCTGATTAGGTACCTCAGATACCGGTAACAGGTAACAATAATAAATCAGGCTACAGGTAACAAATCACACTAGCAAAACCTCATCAGCAAGATTTCTGAAAATTCTTAACACAGCATTTCAAGTCTCAATCCAAAGCTGTCTACTTAATTTCAATTACACATTACACTGATGATGGTTCTTGAGTTACTTAAGCTAAGAAAAAGCAAAAAAAAAAACTGTAGAAAAAGGTACCGGTAAATATTGGGCATATCCTTGAAAAATTAATTCAGTTGCAAGTGCGCTTTTAAAGGTCCATGGTGAATGTTATAGTACATTACACCACAAGCCTGGGAAGGAAAAGTTTACGGTATGAGGATAGTTTCCCGGGCGAGGCTTGCCGAGCCTGGGATTAATTCCAAATACTGTAAAAAACTTCTTGGGCGAGTTGTGTATGATTTTTTCGGTACACTTCAAATGAATATTATCAATCTAATTTCATGAATGAACAAAACAAATAGGATTAATGAAATCTAAGAACAGCTAAGACCAGATAACTTACGATACTAGCTTAGGCTGAGCTGAATCTGGACTAGGCTGAAGTGCTAAGTATTGAAATTTTGCATCACAAGTTTATTGATTTTATCAATCGGATATTACTCAATAACTATCAGAATACTCGATTTTCTTAGTCCAGAAACGTTTTATGATAGTTTTTGTACGATCATCATAAATTATACAATAGCAATACAAAGTTTCTTGTTTTTGACCAAATTCTGGCAGCATCACAGAAAGAGATGGCCATTGTAGTTGCATTTTCTCTCGCTAGATGGCGCCAGCTGTCCACGCGTGGTAAGAGCTCGGGACAATGGTCCTCGCATGGAAAGAGGCTCTTACTGCTTGAGGACAACAGCTGATTGATAACGCATGTAAATGACGACTTCCTAGTCTACATAGGGACCGGTAAGGAGCTTCTTTCTGTGAAGTGTAGCAAAAACACGTTTTCGCTAGACTTCATGGAAATGAGCTGCTTACCAGTCCCTATGTAGACTAGGAAGTCATCAGCATTTACATAGGGCCTACTGTAACGGTTGTAAATGTTTGGTGGTGAGAAGAAACTTTAAATTAAATTATTTGATCCTTGTATAGATTTATACCTGACCTTATATTATTTCAGATGGGCAATAAGAAGATATCAAAACTTAAAATATTTATAGGTTAATATAATAAATTCTGAAATCATCAAAATTACACACCCAACATAATACAAGGGGATCGTGAATGTAAGAGAATTCAAAATCAAACCACCACAAAAGGAATGGATCTCATCTTTAGAATTGTGACAGAGGTGATTATAAATTAATAATGAAAAGTTATAGTAGCGACATCCCTTGGTTTATTTCTAAAAACCAGAATAAATAAAATCAAAAGAAAATAGCAATTGGATACCGGAAATACAAATTACACAATTTTTAGAAATACGGGTTACAATAGATTACTTAAATACGTTAGTATACATAAATACCTGGTGTGGTGAAGGCCCCCCATGAACTTTGACACTATGTATCACTATTGCCTTTTAATTGCACTTCACTTGTTTGTAACATTTATTCACTTAAATGCTGTTCTACAAATCAATAATGTATCTTTACAATAAGTATTTTGTATTTATTTCTATTCAGCGGTCGATGTATCAACCTGGATGTAACCACCTCGCTGAAATTAACCAGGAAACCAATACTGTAGCATGGACTTTGCAGATGGATCGAGGGTATCTCGTTAAAAACCCCAAGGAAACCCGGACTTCTACACATTTAAAGGCAATAGTGATACATAGTGTGAAAGTTTATGGGGGGCCTTCACCACACCAGGTATTTATGTATACTAATATATTTAAGTAATCTATTGTAACCCGTATTTATAAAAATAATGTAATTTGTATTTCCGGTATCCAATTGCTATTTTCTTTCGATTTTATTTATTCTGGTTTTTAGAAATAAACCAAGGGATGTCGCTACTATAACTTTTCATTATTAATTTATAATCACCTCTGTCACAATTCTAAAGATGAGATCCATTCCTTTTGTGGTGGTTTGATTTTGAATTCTCTTACATTCACAATCCCTTTGTATTATGTCGGGTGTGTAATTTTGATGATTTCAGAATTTATTATATTAACCTATAAATATTTTAAGTTTTGATATCTTCTTATTGCCCATCTGAAATAATATAAGGTCAGGTATAAATCTATACAAGGATCAAATAATTTAATTTAAAGTTTCTTCCCACCACAAATGCGTTACAACTGCGCCACTCTGCTTTTTACAGAGTGCTGCTTTTTTACAGACTCTGCTGCGTTACAACTGCGCCCAAGTCTTTAAATAATTCAGATCACGTTTTGCACTCATCTTTTGGATTGCGGACAGGGAGGGCTATTATGGAAATTATAAAATTCTAAATTTTTGGATGTACAAACTATTAACTACAAATATTTTGCATCTACAATATTTTTTCTTGTCTCAGTAGTCAAGTTAAATGGCATCACCTATGTAGTATTTTCAATCTCATTTCTTTCAAAGTAAAAATAATTTGTTTAGATTCTGTGCAATAGAATAATTTTTAAAAATTATTTTCAAAGTTTATGGGGACTTAGAAAATAATTCTTGAATAGCAATCTTTTCTTGGGTATAGTGATGAGACTAGAGTATGTAGTTTTTTTGTAGTTTTTTTTTTGTGTGTGTTGAAGTTTGTTGCTATTTGGACATGTCATGTGTAGTCTCAGTAGAACATTCGAAGTCCATTTGATTCTAAATTTTGTAGAACACAGCAGCTGTCTTGAAGTTTAGAGTATGGATATTTGTAGTTTTCTGTTGAAGGTTGTGAACCTTAACAGTTGAATTGTCAATGAGTGAGTCGTTGACATCGTTGTACTAGTCTTGTAAACTGTTATTTTGTATTATGGGATTCAAATTCAGTAATTTAAACTTGCCCTGATAAGAAAATATAGGTTGTCTATTATTCATCTTTTTAATTACTGCTTTGTTTTAAGTAAATTTGTTGAATTTCTTCTAGTTGATTATGTTAATATTTCATGATATTTTTTAAAGGTAATTTTAAAATAGTTGAGAGTTTTGTAATGATGATAATTGAATAAGTGATTGAGAGATGAATTTGAAATGTAGTGATTTGTTTCAATTGAGAAATAGAAGTTGAACAAACTATAAGTAGTAGAATTTAAGGATAATATTCTGGCAGATGAGTTTTAGAGAAAAATAATTCAGTATTGTGTAATAATTGAGTAGGCCACTCCTGGGATAAAAACAATCGAAAGAGTTCTGAAGAACGTGGTAGAAAATTTGTCTTAGTAATTTTTGTAGTATTTTATAAAATAAAATAATGGAAATAGTAATAATTGTTTTGAAAGTTTCAATTAGGAAGATTTATTGAAGTTGTTAATGATCAGTTTGGAAGAAATTGAAAGAAATGGATTTGAAAGAAATTTTTGTTGCCTCTGATAAAAATAAAATAGGGTGAAATAATAATAATGTTAGGGATATTTGAAGGTAGGAATTCTGGAATAGTGGAAGGTTTGACAATTTAATTTGATTGTATTAATTTGGAAATTTGGTAGGGATTCGAAAATTTTGTGGTAGATAGAATGAATTGATCTCTTTTTAATTTTGTTAAACTTGAATAAATTGGTAAATTTTTTTTAATTTGGTTCATTCAAAATTCGATTTAAATTTAAGTAAGTCAAGTTAATGGATTGTTGGATAAATTTCAGTAGGATTTAAATAAGAATAAAAGAGTTGACTTTTTAAATAAAAATAACTTGCTGATATATATTTTTTTTTATTAATTTGAGCTGTTGCATTGAAATAATTATAATGGAATCGTAGATTGCTGGTCAAGTAAAATAGTATTATTAAATTATTGTACTTTGTTGAGAATATCTGTGGAGTTAGTAATAATGATGGAATTTTATCACTATGATTACTTATTGATAAGGAATGTGTAGACTTGGTAGTCGATTTATTTATTGAAAATGGAATTATTGTAAAACGATCCTTGTGCTTTTACCGTTTACCGTTAATGAAAGTAATTTATCGAGAGGAATGCTCTGCGATACAGTTTTAGTTTTGATTGCGCTTAAAAATAGGAAACTTACTTTTTCTACAACTGCGCGTAAAACAAGATTTTACAAACTGAATTCTCCTCGTAAAATCGCCCATTTCGAGGAGAATCTCCTTTTAGCTCGCTAACCATCTCGCTGCGCAGTTGAATTACTTTACGCTCGCTAAGCAACTGCGCATGAGCAGGACATTCACTTTACGCTTGCTAATCAGCTGACGATCAGCTGAAGAGCAGCTCGCCAAAAGTAGGTCACGTCATAACCTAAAAAGTCGACAATTATTGTTATAGTACGGTTCTGCAATCATGGATATCAGTGAAGACGAATTATTAACTCCGCCAGATATAAGTGAAATCGCAAAGGAAGTATCTCTAGATTTGCTGCCAAGAAAATCGAAGAATATTTATGAAAAGAAATACAAGGAGTTCGTCGATTGGTGCACGAAAAGGAAATTAAGAAGATATCTGAGAATGTGCTATTGGCGTACTTTTCTAAAAAATCCAAGTTATTGAAGCCATCCAGTTTGTGGAGTACATACTCAATGTTAAAATCCACGTTGAAAGTGAAAAAGACATTGATATAAGTGTATTTTATAAATTGATTTCTTTTCTTAAGCAACAGTCTGTCGGCTATAAGGCAACCAAGTCAAAAACTTTGAGTGACAACGACGTGACTCGATTTTTACTAGAAGCTCCAAACAAGATTTATTTGATGAAAAAAGTGGTTTTGATTTTTGGGATAGCAGGGGCTTGCCGAAGGGACGAATTAGTCAAATTGGAAGTGAGCGATGTTGAAGAGAAGGATTCAGTAATCATTGTTACCATTTCGGATACAAAGACACATAAGACAAGAATTTTCACGATAACCAACAATGGTACCGGTAGTAGTAGTTTGGATTATTTAAAGTTATGTAGGCAGTATTTCAGTTTGAGGCCCAAAAATCCAACGACGAATCGTTTGTTCATTAATTACAGGAGCGGGGCTTGCACGAATCAGCCAGTCGGCATGAATACAATTGCAAAGATCCCTTCTGAAATTGCACATTTTCTAGGCTTGCCTGAACCTGCCCGTTATACTGGGCATTGCTTTCGTCGGACGTCGGCTACATTGTTGGTGAACGGAGGGGTAATATAACTCAATTAAAACGTCACGGCGGCTGGAAAAGCACTTCTGTAGCTGAAGGCTACATCGATGACAACCTAACAACAAAAAATGCAACGAGTCACAAAATTCTTCGAAGTCCTCGAAAAGAAAATAACAATCCGTCATTGATATCTGTTGAAATTCCAAAAAATATTCATCAAAATCAGAACCTTGCTCAAAAGAATACTGAATCAATAGGATCAGGACTTTTATTTCAAAACTGTAACAATTGTACATTCAACATTACAATCAACAATCATCAACAATAGTCTAATAATATCAAGTTTATTATGACAAATTGATATAAAATAAATTGTGTTTGAATTGAAAATATCCATTTGTAGCCTATTTATTGCATTCTATGCAGAGTTGGAATATTAAGGGGGTTCGCAAAGTCCTATACCTACAATGTTAAAATTTCCAATATTTGGGTACATTTTTCTCAACAACCAGTAAAGATAGAGCTATGAATTTTTTTTTGTTTTGTTCCCCTTTTATTTCTCTATAATTAGACGAAGGCATTTTCCTTTATTACATAAAATAATTTTTTTTAATATTTTTCCAAAATATAAAAAATTCAAATAATTTTTGATCGAAAAACTTGTTTAATAATTTTCAGCATCAATATTTCTCAATAATCCCATGTTAAAATATAGATATCTCCAGTATGCATCAAACCGCGTTGAGTTTGTTGGAATATCTTCAATGGTTGCTGAGAAAAATGTACCTTAGTGTGAAAAAATAAGATTTTGAGAAAAACGCATTTAAACTCACATGACTTGGATCAATGCATTCCAGCAGCATATGAAGGATTGTCTGCATCCTCGGTGGCAGCATACTCATCTTCTAGTAATTTCCTGGCATTACTGATGTTCTTCCTGCACTTCTGTTGTATCTCCTCAATTTTTTTGTCAGCAAACTTTATTCTTGCCATATCCTGTTCCCGTAGTCCATGTATGCAATAGTACCCAGGCTTCAATCCAAGTTTTTAAAAACTCTACATTTGGATAGGTTTCCAATATTATATGCACTGACAGCATCGTACACTCCTAGTTTGAGAGTCTGCAGTGAAACAAAGATATTTTTTGGAATCCTCTGCCATATAACACTGTTGAGTGACTCACTGACATTTTGAGTTCCTCCATGTGAGCACTTAGCAAGCAAAATCGGATTTGATAAGTCTTGAAATATCGGTTTCACAGCTTTCATAATGTCTGAGGGTAGATGTGTGTGCTTATCATGGTCATATGGTTTTCCTTCTATTATTGACTTCCTATATTTGCACCAGGTACCGGCTTCACTTGGGCAAAGTTCATGTGTTGGGTTTTCATTAGAAGATGACAGATGAAAATATGAAGCCCATATGGCTGTCTTCATGTCTTGTACACTTGTCAGATTTCTTCTTATGGATAGACCATAATATGTTTGAATCTCATTGATTCTTGAATCAGTCAACCTTCTGTGTCCACCTATTGTTTTTCCATCAGATAATTTTTCTTTACCCAGTTTTGATTTCAATGTTCGCAGACGAGAACCCATTCGTTTTTGGACATGGTTGATGCACTCTAATTTTTCTATTTGTATGTCTGGACCATAAGGATTACTATTTGCTACAGTCGTGTAGGCCTTACTGTCCCCATCCCTAAATAATACTTGTAACAAACATTGTTCAAATTTACTGACCGTTCAAACATTTGTCTTACACCTTCAACCTCCATCCCACCACTTGTGCCTGAGTAGTTGGCAAAACACTTATCATCATCATGAATATTCTTCAATTTATCTTTACATCTGCAATATTTGGATAGTATGCTCACATCCATAACCTTCCCAGTCCCAACACTTATTGCAGAAACTACTCCATTCATTGATGCATACCCTCGTTTTTGCCAGGTACCATCAAAAACAGCAGCAATATTATTATCACCATCATTATGCACTACTGCCTCTTCTGCTGCCTCTTTCATTGTTTCAGAACAAACATCTTTGACCACAGAGCCCAGAATATTATTATAAAAATTAAATCTGGCTGGTTTGGGAAGATTCATAACATTGCAGAAAGTGACAGCTGCACTTTCACCTCTCCCAATAGAGCGCATGGCATACACAAAACGAACATTGATGTCATCAATATTTCTATCATTATAACTACCAATATCAGTATTTTTTGTTGTTGAAGATTTCTTACAATTATCACATTCTAATATAATATCACAAGCAAGTCCCTTTTTCCTGTCTATATACAAATTCAATTGACCATGACAATTTGAGCACACACCAACTGCACCAATGAGTTCATTCACTAAATTAAAATTCACAATATCATAAACAAATGAGTCACTATAATTATTATATTCTTCTAAAGTATCACCTAGCTTGACAGAAGACCTACTACTTTTATCATCCCTACTTGTTGAAGATGTAGGCCTACTAGTACTGGGTGTTGATAAAGTTCAATGCTTTCAGGAGTGATACTAATTATTTTAGGTTTCCCAACGTTTTTTCGTTTTTTAAATACTTTACAAACTCTCGGCATCACGAAATAATACTTCACAGAATAATACTTCACAAAATAATAATTCACAAAATAATACTTCACGAAATAATAAAAACTTTGTAATCACCAATACTTGGTTAGATGGTTAGAGCAAACATAACCTTTATGACAGATATCAATAAAAACACATGTTCACAAACTCACAATCTTGAACAGTTTGTGCCAATGCTAGCCAACCTAACAAAAACTAATACAGCATTGGCATTATAATGTGGAAAAACATTATAAAATTTCCGAAAATGTCGACGAAAAATTATCAGTACACACATTTTTCAGTGCAGAGGTTTGGAAAATTAATTTTTATTCATCAAAACAAAGCTCAAACAGCTACTTATTATATATCATTGTCATCAGAAAGACCGGGAGAATTCAAAAATGTAAAAAAACGAAAATCCAATTTTTGACCAAAATCGACTTTGCGAACCCCCTTAATAATTTTAACTTTAGTAGTGAAATCAAGTCTGTCAGAAATGAAAAATGTGAATCTGTTTGTGAATATTGGCGCATTCATATCGAAAGCACTCGTGGCGATGTTGGCTAAGGCGTCGTCAACAGGACGCACGGAACGAATCCAAGGTTCGAATCCCATGTTCGGCACTTTTTTTACATTTGATAGTTCTGATTTTTCATTCATATAATTCTCAAAATATATAGATATAATGAAAAATTCATTAATATTATTTGGATTGACTGAATAAATTGGTCAATTTCACTATTAAATCAATTCATAAGAACAATTCAATAGTTAGTTTGCAGTATTTGAGAACTGAAATACTGTAATTTAAAATTTAACAGGTTTGTGCAGTTGTAGAAAAAATTTTGTATGTAATTCGCGCGTAATGCTTCTTTATCGCTCTTGCAAAATTATCACGCTCCGCTTCGCGTCGCGTGATAACAGTTTTGCGCGAGCGATAAAGTCGCCCAATACGCTCTTAATACATAAATAGCTATTCTGTATCTGTAACGCTCTGTCTTTCACTATCAGTAACCACTTGTTGATCTGTCATGCTGTTAGCGCGCCTTCTTTTAAATTTCGTTTTGATCTCTCTGTATAGTAATTCTGTTTTTATTGAGAAAAACTTTTGCAATTTAAATTCTCTAACAAGTGAATTTTTGGCAACAGTATTTCAACTGTTTTATGAGTATTGAGAAACTTTGAAGAGAACTTAGTAATATTTTTGTAATGAATGAGTAATCTAGTAATGGAATTAGAATTTTTTTCTCAAAACTTTAATTAGTATTTGAAATTTTGATAGTAATGATTGGAAATTAAATGATTATGAGAGATGGAGAATATTAATTGGAGTTGAGAGCTGATTAATTTTAGTTTTGGAATCTGAGTATGGACGCATGTTCAGATTTTGTTTTGTTCAAATAAGACTTCAGATTTCTGCTGGGAGTGGCCAATCTCAGTATTAATCTGTAGTTCTCTCTTATGTTTATAATCACCTCTGTCACAATTCTAAAGATGAGATCCATTTCTTTCGTGATGGTTTGATTTTGAATTCTCTTACATTCACAATCCCCTTGTATTATGTCGGGTGTGTAATTTTGATGATTTCAGAATTTATTATATTAACCTATAAATATTTTAAGTTTTGATATCTTCTTATTGCCCATCTGAAATAATATAAGGTCAGGTATAAATCTATACAAGGATCAAATAATTTAATTTAAAGATTCTTCTCACCACAACTGCGTTACAACTGCGCCACTCTGCTTACGTTACAACTGCGCCACTCTGCTTATAACAGAAACGTTTCCTGGTTAATTTCAGCGAGGTGGATACATCCAGGTTGATGCATCAAGGTTGATACATCGAGGTAGATACATCTACCGCTGAATAGAAATAAATACAAAATACTTATTGTAAAGATACATTATTGATTTGTAAAACAGCATTCAAGTGAATAAATGTTACAAACAAGTTGAGGTATCAAAAATTCAATTTTTTAATAAAGAGAGGCTCCTTATAATTTTTTAAATGAAAAGGATAATAATGCATCTTTAGAAAATTTAACAAATTTAAGAGGAAAAGTACCAAGAGTTTATAATGAAAAGAAAAGATTATCTCAAAACTTTAGAATATCCAAAAGAAGAACATATTAATTTAATTTTACAATGAAATTTAGTAAACCAAGTTAATAACAAGGAATATGTCTTTACCTGATACAGCGGATTTGGAGATTGGCAAAATTTGAGAGAAGAATCCAATAACTTAGTAAATTTACATATCAATGAAAAATTAAAAAAAAAATCAGGATGAAGCTACTATGTAAAAGAATGAGAATTTAATTAATGTGACTACATCCTGTATGGTTGAGAGCTGGATTCGAAGTGAATTGAAATTAATAGAGGAGCAAACAGTACAAGGCTATCCCCACTCCTATGCAACTGTCGATCAAGCAGAATTTTGTTCAAGAAAGAGAGCGACCGAGCAACATACAAAGTAATGAAAAAGGAGGAAAAATATAGAGAGAAATCTACTAAAAGGATAAGCTTGTAATTGCAAGAACAATGATAAAGTTGTTTTTTGAGTAATTTGAAAAACAATTTTATCAAGTAATGGAAAATTTATTAAACGTTTTTGGTTGAAAAACAAGATAAATGAATCATGTTATTTCATACCATTACAATACATAATCAATCAGCTGTTGTCCTCGAGCGGAAATAAGTCCTTTCCATGCAAGGACCATCCCTTTCCAAGTGTGGACAGCTGGCGCAATCTAGCAAGGGAAAATAGAACTACAATGGACCATTTCTTTCTGTGAAACTGCCAGGAATTGGTCAAAAACAAGAAACTTTGTATTGCTATTGTACAATTTAGGATGATCGTACAAAAACTATCATGAGCTTAAACGTTTCTGGACTACAAAAATTGAGTATTCTGATAGTTATTAAGTATAATCCAATTCAGCCTAGTCCAGATTCAGCTCAGCCTAAGCTAGTATAGTAAGTTATCTCATCTTAGCTGTTCTTAGATTTCATTAATCCTATTTGTTTTGTTCATCCATGAAATTAGATTGATAATATTTATTTGATGTGTACCGAAAAAATTATACACAACTCGCCCAGGAAGTTTTTTATGGTATTCGGAATTATTCTCTATCTATTCTCTAAACTATCCTCATACCGTAAACTTTTCCTTCCCAGGCTTGTGGCGTAATGTACTATTGGTTTAGTAAATTTTTAGTTCTGCTGTTCTGCTAATGAATTAATCAGTTAGTTAGTGAGTGCCATTTTGCTATGTACCATATAGGCTACCGGTATAAAGATTCTAAAAGTAAAACCTAGATTAGAGACTGATACTTATTTGCAGATATTCGTATCTCATTTTTGAACGATCACCTCTATTATTATCCTGTACCAAGCAAATGTATCACAATCGTCTGGATTCAGATCATTCATCAAGGAATTCAATGAGGTTGCATGCAATAACATCAACATTGCATTAAAGAATCCATCCTAAAATTCGAAAAGTCAATGAAAGCTATTGACTTGAAAGCAGGCAATGTTTGAGAGTTGAATGTTATTTCAATTTTTCAATATCATATTATTTTTAATGAGCCCATACAAATCACACTTGAAGGAGCTTACTATATATATGAAGGAAGTCTGATTGCGGTATTTATATGGTCCTATTAATCTTTTCCTACTTCAAAAAACACTTTCATCATTATAGAAGGTGATAAAAAATTTAAAGTGTGTAATAACAATAACTAACTTATCATATATAAGTTAGAATGTAGAAAAACTTGAATTGATTTTGAAGTTATCAACAATATCAATGTGAGCATTATTTTAGATAGGTTCATACGTTAAAGGTAGGTACTGTAATTGAATCTTTAAATTGTTCGATTCTAGATTTTCTCTCGAAAATTTCAAGTTGATAACACAAAAACCTGACCATTTTGTCTTCTTCTATGCCATAAACAATGGATATGATTTGCACCATTGAAATCGTAATATCGGAGATGAAACAGCCAGGAATAATGGTCCAATCATAGAATGTTCTACCAATGCCATTTTCAAGATAGGTATGGAAACAAATTCCAGTCAATGCAGCTGCCTGAAAAGAGAGATTAGACTATAATTATATGAGGCTATATTTTTTATAACAGTCCGCTGTTAAAGTTCAAGGAGGGATGCAAGGAGGATTGTGTGGGGAACCTTCCAGGGGGTCCGGGGGCACAAACCCGGAAAATTTTGGAAAAATTAACTGCCCCTCCCCTCTGAATACACAACTTTGCTGAACCTTATATCTATTTTGATTCATTTAGTAACTTATATACGGTATTGCATGACATTTTCACCTGCGGTCTTACTAAGCTGAATGTAAAATTATAATCCTGTTATTGAATGAGAACAAGACTAGCCCAATTAGTTAGAATTTTTATCAATATTTTTCATTAATTAATGAATTTAATTATTTGAATAATGAATTCAAGGAACCCTATATCTTGAACTGTTACAGAATTTCCGTAGGCTACCATACGCTATTCGGATTAATTTCCGAAATGAAAATAATCCTCTGTTATGTTGAAGGGAAAATCTCCAATAACCTGGAATTCTCCGCATTGTGCCAGTGCTAGTTTCTATGAAATTGAATCTTTGAAAGTATGAGGTCTTCTAGAAGTGGAGGGACAAATAATTTGAATTTTAAAGGATTGATTTTCCATGTCATTCCTCGTCTTGGAGAAAATAATATTGTCAGGTGAGAAAATATTCCTATTAATTCTCATCAGAATTTGAAGTTTCTGCATAAGCTGGCGGGGAAAGTCTTCCATCTCAGTGCATAGACTACGAGTAGGTCTACTGTTTTTGTGAAGCATTTAACACCAATGGCTTCACTGTATACAGATATACAGCCACTGTAGTGGCAACTGCTGTCTCGTTAGCAGAAAAAAGATTTCGCGAAATGTGACTATTATTATACACCTCAGGAAAAGTTTCATATATCAAGAGCATTGTTATTAGACTTAGGCCTATAGGTAAAGTTGACTATAAGGTTGAATGTTTAAATTCTTTTAGATTACCATGGAATTAGAATGGAATTCCAAGCAATAAAATTTTTATCCTTCATAACTATTAGTCAATAATATTTTCAGCTTAATTAGAGTAGGATATATTTATAGCCTATAATGTTTTTGATAAAAAACAAAGCAGCTGAATCCTACAATCAAACATGCTAAAAATAGAACTATGCTTTTTTGAGGCAAATTTTAAAAATACAGATGTATAAAATAAAGAATTAAATTAAGCAGAAAAATCTCTAATAAATTTAGTAAAAAATCTGATAATTTATCTCACAATATATAGTGTTCTAAAACAATGATCTTTTGCATAACAAGTTCTTGAAATTGATTGATCTTCTTCTTTTGTTCAATCTCCATTTTTCAAATTCTGCACTTAAATTTTGATTTATCATAATTTTGAATTACTGTACCTCATTCATTTGAAAAATAATTACTATGACTTGAACCCAAATAAGGCTTATAATAAGTATTACTAAGAATAGAATATAAAATTATAACCCTTGTGAATAGCCTACCGCATAAACTTACTGTATTTAGAAAAATAATTGTGATCATGTTGACTTTATAACTTACTTCACAGGTGGCAGATTTTACTACTTATAAGAGAAAAACCATAGCTTCCTTTAATAGAAACTATAAGGTAGGTACCGTTATATTATTAAAAGAAGCTATGGAAGGTACACAATTGAAGTATAGGTAGGGTATATTGAATTAAATTCAATAAACGAATGGCCAGCATATTTCAGTTTTAATAAGAAGTACCGGCAGTGAATTATAATCACTAAAGATTTCAAAAACATAATATAGTAAACCATGATTTCAGATCTCAGTCAGCAGGCTGCGGATGGGAGACAACCGGTACTTATTCTAGACTAGAATCTAGTCTTGTCGCTATGGATAAATCACCCATTGAACTCATCTCGTATAATTCCGTAGAAGTTTTAATGCCCCGGTTATTCCAAGCATACTCAAATTTGAGGGACCCTCAAGATTTACTACACTTTTACTACATTTCCTATACTTATCATATAAAATGTCAGCTGTTCATAGAAATTCAAGGGTCCCTCAACTTTGGAGTGTGCTTGGAAAAACCGGGCATAAGAGTAGAGTAGAAGCTCCGTGAAGCTGGCCCCACCTACACCAAGCACATTTTTTATAAATGGTTCAAAAAATGTGCTTAAATGTGGTTTCTGAATTTCACATTTTTGAAAAATGTGCGCGACTCCTTTGGACCTTTGAAAAATGCATTCGAAGTTATGATGCTGGCCCCACCCACTCAAGCAAATTCATTTGAAATGGTCTCAAAAAATGTGCTTAAAATGTGCTTTCAGAATATCACATTTTTGAAAAATCTGCTTGCGACTCCTTGATCTTGAAAAATGCCTCTCTGAAGTTATGATGCTGGCCCCACCCACTCAAGCAAATTTGTTCAAAATGGTCTCAAAGTAATGTCCTCTTCCGAATGGTCTCGCCGATTGTACTCGGACGCTCGACGACCAGCCGACGCAGAACGCCGCCTCCGCTGCCTCCGCCAGTGCATCCAGTCGAGTGAAAGTAATCAGTTCAAACGTGTATAACTGGAGGTACTGTATCATTTTCATTCCACTCATCTTTCCCAGTTTGAACAATATTATATACAGTATTCTATAATATATTGAGACCAGTATGTTTCCTCGTCTCTCTCACATGCGATTGGTGCAGTAGACTCCCGCCTTAGTCGGAGTAATTTGAAAGGGCTGTTATTAATAATTGTTCTATTTTATATGGCTTGATCTGATGAATATAAAGTACATTCATTTGGTTACCAAACGCCTTTTAATCATCCAATTACATAAATGTAATACACCCAAAAATATATCTTAATTATGAAAAATAATTACTAAAAAAACCGTGAATTTCTAAATAATCTTCCAAAATAATTTCTGTTTAAATGGTTTGTATTTTTTAACTCACCTGAACTTAATTATCTATTTATGAAATTTTTGTCCTCTGATTGGGTGGGTTTCTGCTGTATTGTGTATGTGGGGCGTATAATATACATGCATGTGTGTGGATATTTTTACATAGTAATTGATATAAACTGGGACTATAAAAGTAACATAGGTAGAATGAATTTGTTCTTATTATTAGTTCTATGCACATTTTCAGTTAATAAGATATATTCACTAATTCTCAGGATATATATTTCTAATGAAGTTCTATTACCGTAACTTCGTCTTAAAATAGGTCTGTATCATTGTTTATTAATTCAAGTACGCATTATTGATTAATGCTATCATTAGTAATCGAGTAGGCCTATAAGACAAGAGGAGAGGTAAAAGAAGTAAAGAAAGATATGACAGACAAACTGTCTGTATTATGATTGATTTGCCAAATTTGATTGATTTCCATTCACCATTTTTTCCCTCGTTCGCTTTTTCTTACAATTAAATTATCAAATTAGTCATATCATGAAAGCTATATTAGCATTTTATTCTGTTGTTTTCCTAGACAATAATTATGTATCACTGTTCCCTAGACAATTATATTTAATATTTATCTTATATTTCAATATTCTCTTATTCGACAATAATATTTTTATATTATATTTCAATTAAGTTATGCTTTGCAGGGATTATATATTCCCTGTTTATTGAACTTTTCTACAAAACATTAGTCAGTGGAACCATCTGAACCATGCTACAGACTATAAGTGTTATTAGTGACAATGTAAAGTTTTTCTTTCCCTGATTGATTCCATCAAAGGAAGAGAGAATCTCTAGAGCTTTTCTATTACAACACGTAACGGTTACTTAATATTTTCTACGTTTACTCATTAGTATAAATCTTTTCTTTTCTGGAAGGGTGAATTTTATTTGTTAAAATATCTGGGGGGATGGAAAATCGATTGAATTTAAATTTCCAAATACAAATACGTTCCAAATCATCTAGGCTGTATTATTGGCGAGGACTGTTGACTATTTTTATCATATCTACTATGAATCATATGTATGAAGTTGTCTTTTACTAATGATAAGCATAATTACTTTTCTATTATGATATGGCTATCTGATATTTCCGATGATTACTCATTTAGTTATTAAATCTTTCATTTTAAAATTCTTATAGATTTGTATATGCATAAGATGTAAGACATTGCTTTATCATAATTAGTGATAAAATAAGTTGTGGAACTACGAAATGTTCAGAAACATAAACTCCAAGAATCGTAAACAATATTCCTTAAAGAGATAGTCTAATTCTTATCTTTCGATGATGAATTCATTGTATGAAATGATGAAATCCAGCTCTATAGTGATTAATATTACTGTTAACTAATCGATTTCACTTTTCGGCTTGTTTTTATTTCCAATAGTCCTTGTCAGCATTGGTACCGGTATTATCTATAATTATGTTATAGGCCTATTATAAAGTAATATCCAGCACAGTTATCTGCGCTTAAACTCTTGTGGTTTGTTATGATATTATTCATTTAGGTTTTTCTTTTATTTATTTTTTCAACATTGGTTTTGGCGGGCTGGACTTGTGTTTTTTGCGAAACGTTATGAGTTTCACTGACTCAGTGAGGGCTAAAAAGAAAAAAATTTTGTTTTTGCCAGTGTAATCTTCAAGTATTTGAAGACTTATCATGTAAATAATTATATATTTTTTGGTATGAATGATGTGCGAATGTTTGTCACTATAACTGATATATCACCAATTAGAACTAAGCTTAACCTTCGATATATTACATTGATTAATTCTATTCTGAGGAATTATGGAGGTTTGTAAACTTGTTGAGGATATCACTGAGATTAACTCTTCTTATTTAACGAATGGTGACAATATTACAATTGTGCACCAAAATATACGCAGTTTGAATAAGAACTTTGATTCTTTCGTATCTTATATTGGCTGTTGGAAAGTGAAACCCGATGTAATTATTTTAACAGAAACTTGGTTTCAACCAGTTAATGAAACGAGCCCTTACAACATCGAAGGATATGAGAGTTACTCAACTGGAAATAATGATGTCAGTAGAGCATCTGGGATTATGATTTATGTCTTATCCGGCAGAGGGCTTGCCTGTTCACGGGAGGAATCAGGAATTGATGGAGCTGATTCCATCTTACTGAATTTTAAAATAAACAACTATGATTTTAGTATACTAAGTTTGTATAGATGGCAGTCTATTGGAGTGGATTTTTTTTCTTGATAGCTTGAGAAACTTTTTTGAATCTGAAAGATGTAATGGTGACTCAATGATTATAGGAGATATCAACATTAATATAAATGATCTGAATAATCCTGGAGCTTTTAATTACATGGAAATTATGCATTGTAATGGTTATCAATCCCTGATAGATATTGATACCCGTGTAACAGATATCAGCTCAACCTGTATTGACCACATTTTTCATAAATCTAAATTCAATAGAATAATTATCCAGAGTTCAGTCATTGAGTCGCTCATTACTGACCATAGAGCTATCTCAGTGTCATTATCATTACCTGTAAACAGGATCAGTGATGCTATACCTAAAGTCCAAAATATCACAGACTTCAAGAAATTGAAGGACTTGCTGATGGTACATGATTGGTGTGATTTGTATGTTTGTGGCAATGTTGACGGCAAGTTTTCATTGTTCATGAAGGTTCTGCAGACCTATATAGAGCAGTGTACAACTCCATGCCAAAGAGCTGCTGGAAGGGTTAGGCATTTGAAACCATGGATGACGGATAGCCTTTGTCTTGCAATAAAGCGCCGTGATAGACTTTATAAAATACACAAGAAGAATCCCCAAAATAATAAATTGAAACATGACTTCCTAACTGAAAAGAATAATATCGATAAGATGATAAAAGAATTAAAGTATAAATTTTATTCAAATCTGAAAACGTTTCCTATAAAAAAACAGTGGGAGATCATTAATGATCATTGTGGGCAATCTTCTTCCAAAAGAAAGCCTATTCATTTAAATTGTGGAGATGGTGTGGTAACAGATGAAAATATATTAGCAAATAAATTTAATGAATATTTTATTAACATATCAAATGATACAGTCAATTCTATTCATTCTCCAGATGAATCTATGAGACAAAATTACGATAGGAAATTCCAATTAAACCATGTATTCAATTCTTTTTTTTTTTCTCAATCCCATAGATTATAATGAACTTTTAATGGAAATAAAAATTTTGAAGAAAGGCAAGTCACCAGGTCCTGATGATATTTCCTCAATTATGATAAAATCAATATCTTATGCTATAGTACCTGTATTGTGTCACATCTTTAATACTAGTTTTTCAACAGGTCAATTCCCAGATAAACTCAAAACTGCCAAAGTCATTCCTGTTTTTAAGAATGGATCCAATAGAGAAATTTCCAATTATCGACCGATCTCATTACTATCAATTTTCTCAAAAATCCTTGAAAAACTATTTAAAAAAAGATTAATGAGCTTCTTCAAAAAGATTAACTTTTTTCATAAAGATCAGTTTGGCTTTCAGGAGGGATTGAGCACAGAACAGGCTTTAAATAATTTCATGTCAGATATTTATCAAAGTATCAATAAACCTAATAAGTCTAGAACCTCTGGTCTATTCTTGGACATAAGAAAAGCATTTGACACTGTAGAGCATAGTATTCTCTTGAAGAAGCTTTATGCTGCCGGAATACGTGGTGTGTCCAACATGTGGCTGAAATCCTACCTATCCAAACGCAAACAGTATGTGTGTATTGCAAATTGTAGTAGTGAGTTGGCAAATGTTAAATATGGTGTGCCTCAGGGTTCTGTTTTAGGTCCAATACTGTTTTTAGTATATATTAATGATTTGTTCTATCACACTTTTAATGGGTCAATCACATCTTTTGCTGATGACACAGCTCTGGCATATTCTGCTAATAATGAAAGAGAACTGCAAGGGATGATCCAGCAAGATCTAACTGACTTGCGATGTTGGTTCACCTGTAATAAACTGGCACTAAATGCAAATAAAACGTCTTATATTAACTTCTCACTGTCAGCTCCTTTTAGGTTTTCTGATCCTCTCAAGTATCATCAGGTTGGCTGCAGATCTGTGATTTGTGACTGTGATGTTATTGAGCAATCAGTCTCGGTCAAATATTTGGGATTGATATTGGGTCAGTGTCTGAATTGGGATCTACATATTAATAAAATAAAAAATTATTTATTATACTTGATTAGAACATTCTATCGCCTCAAACAATTTTTTCCTATTAGTATTTTACGTGTCATGTACTTTGCTTTCTTCAATTGTAGGTTGGAGTATGGTATTTCATGCTATGCTTCTACTTTCATGTCTCACTTTAAAAGACTAATAATTTTACAAAAATCAGTTATTAGAATAATCTATGGCGCTGACAGACGGGCTCATACCTTTCCAATATTTAAAGCATTGGGTATTCTTCCTTTTAGGTACATGTACGTATTAAAGGTCCTATCTCTTTTCTATAAAATGAGTGGCAACAGAAATCCAACAATAAATTTTGAACATGATCAACAGGTTAGTACCCGGCAAACCACAAGGATGCTGTTGAGACTACCCAAACCCAACTGTACTGCTTTCCAGAGATGTTTTCTGTTCCTAGGACCAAAATTTTATAACTTTCTTCCTGATGATATCAAAAAACTGATTTATATAAAACATTTTATTAAAAAGACAAAGAGTTGGCTGTGGACCCATACACCATTAGAAATTGAAAATCTGTTCAGGGTTGTGAGCTGAAGAGCATAGTGATAGATGTCAAGATAGTCAAGTATACCTGAACATACATTCGCCTAGAATAATACTCTGATTCTTTCTACTGCTGATACTTGGGTGTCTTATATTTATATCATAAATTGTTCAACAAAATATAAAATTGAATATGGTGTTTCCTTATGTCATTACATCTAAATTTTCTGTAATTCGTCTGCCTTTCTCTTCCACCTTTTATTAACAATAATAATAATTATTATTATTTTAATTATAATAAAAAAATGAATAACAGTGTATCTCAGTGATGTAATCCTCCTACAATATTTTAATTTCTGAATCTCTAATTTATATGATTGAATCTTTTGAAAGAAGGTTATTGCTTTGATTAATTTTTATACTTATTAGTACTGATGGTGATTGTGTGTTAGTGTGTGTGAGTGTACTTAGACTTCTCATTTTTCTCAACTCCTGTTCACGGACAAGGACTCTACGTGAGTCTTTTTGTGAACAGTATTCATTGGCTACATAGCTTTGTATAAAATGATGATCATGCACCATTTATCTTTTGTAGATTAAATTGAGAAAACAGTTGAATTTTAAGTTGTATAAAATAAGTGAATTAGTATTTAATCTTCCTCAGCAGTAACTGATACATTTATGATTTGCTATGTTAAGTTCCACTGTTCCATTGTGTATTTTATACAATGTGATATCTAGTTATTTTTATGTGTGTGATGAAATTGATCGAAAATGTATATTGATGATGTGACCAATAAAATTTGATTTGATTTGATTTGATTTGATTTGATGTGCTTAAAATGTGCTTTCAGAATATCATATTCTTTAAAAATGTGCGCGACTCCTTGGCCTTGAAAAATGCATTTGAAGTTATGATGCTGGCCCCACCCACTCAAGCAAATTCGTTCGAAATTGTCTCAAAAAAATGTGCTTAAAATGTGCTTTCAGAATATCACATTTTTAGAAAATGTGCGCGACTCCTTGACCTTGAAAAATGCATTCGAAGTTATGATGCTGGCCCCATCCACTCAGCAAATTCGTTCGAAATGGTCTCAAAAAAATGTGCTTAAAATGTGCTTTCAGAATATCATATTTTTAAAAAATGTGCACTACTCCTTGACCTTGAAAAATGCATTCGAAGTTATGATGCTGGCCCCACCCACTCAAGCAAATTTGTTTGAAATGGTCTCAAAAAAATGTGCTCAAAATGTGCATTTAGAAAATCACATTCAAAGAATTGTATCATGGTATCATTATTAGCGTTTATTCTTAGGATTTATCTGTTACCAATAATCATGAGTTATCAATTCTCAATTCAAATTAAATATTCCAGGATATGAATCCCCAATATTTCATTTATTATTATTGTATGCTATCAATCAACCTATGATACTCCAATATGACATATTTATAGTATTACTTTTGGACATAACTTCGTCTCCATTAAATTTTTGATAGTAACTATTCTAGAATAATCAAGAATATCAGTAACCAGTAACACCGAAAATCACCGTTACCGTAGAGGTACAATCATATTTGGCTAATATAGTTGTGCCAAGAGCAGATAGCCTCTTGCAAGATGGCGTAGGGAAGTGAGAGTTTAACTACACATGTGCAGAATTCCAGGGTAAAATCACTTCAGTCAACCTACCATTGATACACTAATTGCAATCATATTGATTAAACTAATGAAAATATTTTTTTATTAATCTATTTTTCTAATTATTAACATATGATAGCACAAATCATAACAGAATTATTAACTGAGTCAGAAAAAATAGTCTAAGTCTGTACTATTTCTTCCTAAATTTGGTTATACTAGAACAATTTCCATTTCGACTACTGGCAGCAGTGAATGGCAGCCATGTTGCCAAAGGCTCTTCTGTGCTTGGCACAACTATATCAGCAAACAATATAGTTTTGATGAAAAAATGCGCTGAGTTTCAACTATCTTGTAGGTAGATATAAAATTGTAAGGTGTATCTTGTAATAATAAAATTATTCAAGTGAGAGTAGAACTTAAAGTACCAAAAAATGTTTTATACTATAGACCTCCAGAAGTTGGCTTGTGATTCAACCTTCCCGGTCTCTGATGGTCGAAATTTGTACTTAGTGTCTATAACTAGCGCATGCGCAGTACAGAGGCACATTCCTTTGGCAACACGCTTGTATGTCAATTGACTAGAATTTTCTGGGTTATTATTCAATTTTATCATTGATTTATCAATAATATTGTAAAGCTATAAAGTATTTATCAGTTTGGAATAGTTTAAGAGATGTATCAGTCAATTTGAAAGCATTTCCATCAGATAATCTGATATCCCTTGCTTATAGGTTAGGTAAGTTAGGTTTGTCCGGTTCTGCCATCTTGAATTATCTCTTCTCTCCCGATCATGAGTCGCAAGTTTCCAGGAGAAGAATAAATAGGAAACCTTTTCCTTCAGAATTGGAATAATTGTTATTGAAATGTATCACACAACATTCCCTCTTGCACTTCGACATCTTTTCTTTGAAAGTAAGTAGTTTTTCTATTTGCAGGTATTAAAAAACAAGCAAATGTTGCTACATGCACTTGAATTTAACCGCGCTTAGGCTATAGACAGCAAGTGCATTTATTGTACACCGGTTGCGCTGGCCACCTTGCCACAGCTGGTCTATAGTATATATTTATTATAGACAGAATAATAAGAAATAATTACATGAATACAATAATTTTCACTGGAAAAATCCCAAAATTTTGGAGTTTTCATGATTTTTGAGGGTGTAGCCACACCACAAGGTGTCAGGAGATTGCGAATTTGGAATCATAGATAAGAAACCGTTCACAAAAACCTTTTGCACAACTTTCCTAACATTCCACATAGCACACAAAGTATCTGATACATATTAAGTACATATCAATGTAACCCTTAAAGTATGTATTACAAAATATGTACCTCAAACGTATCTGATACATATT
Source organism: Sogatella furcifera (assembly GCA_017141385.1). Classification (NCBI taxonomy): domain Eukaryota; kingdom Metazoa; phylum Arthropoda; class Insecta; order Hemiptera; family Delphacidae; genus Sogatella; species Sogatella furcifera. Next base: position 39,547,323 of record CM029548.1, read on the forward strand.
ATTTGAGGCAGAATTGATACATATCTCCCAATACTTTCCAATACGTATCAGATACGTATCCACTAAACCTACCCACAATGCATTAGTAACTGTGCCTCTGCTTGTGTGCTCTTTCTGAACTGAAATTTTCTGTTGTGAGAAGTGATGAAATGAAAGCTGATGTGATTGTGGAGACAAAC